>KN485446.1:0-35239 GCA_000787095.1 Periophthalmodon schlosseri | reverse complement strand
GGCTTGGGAATTACTGCGGGCACTCAATCCTTGTAATCTTGGTCTATGTCATCAGAGATATAATACTCCCTACAACAAAAGCATAACCAGACTGGACTGGACAATACTATTATTCACAATGTGTTGAGGGTTCATGTCTCCAGTTCCCACGTCTTGTACTGAAGGTAAATAAACTTCACCTGCGTTAGAACTCCAGCCTCTTCTTTCAATCCTCGAGCTACTACCACTTATTCTACAATCACTACATCACATAGTAAATGCTGGTACATCAAATTGATCATTATAATGGACTAGTAATGACATATCGTTTGTACAATAAATTGGGTCTGTAAAAACCTCATTACAGACACGGTGGTCATCTGAGATATTCCACAAATGTTTAGCATAACAATCTAATCTGTGTCTTATTAAAAAGCAAAAACATGATCCTCTCAAACAGACAGAACATTGGAGTATATCCTCAGGAAATCTGTCTGGCCCCATGTCTAGTTTTTGGAGGCATTTTTCATATGTGCATATTACATACAGGGACATGCACGCGATGCATTAAGTACTACAAAGCCGCAATACAGAAAAGTAATTAAAAATAGATTTCAGCATTTCTCATGTAACCCACAATTTATTACAAAGAAATACTGCCGGGAGGTAATGGATACGCTAGCTTTCAAAAGTAAATTAAATACAAAAGATAAACATTGGACACTTTACATTCTGTTATTCATTCACTCCACACTGCTAAAGTATGCTAACAGTTATAGGGGTGAATTTAAAGCCAAGTTCTATATTTGGAAATCCGACCGCGAGTATCATAGCAACCAAAGAGCCAATGTGGAGCGAGGCTGTTGAAGGTAACGCCCCTTCCCGCCCGCACCGCTGGTTTAGCGGGGAGCGGGCGCTTAGCAATGCTGTCAATCAAACCTGTTGCTAACGCTAGCGGGAGTGACCTCGAGGAAAGAAGGCGCCTGATTTGTCTGTTATTAATGCTCTTATCATGATTTACGGACGATATAAACATACCAGGTAGAGCGGGTCAATATGAACATTTTAAGACCAAAATGACGAGGCTCACAGCAGCAGTTACAGAAAGAGGGGCTATTTGGAACGCAGCGGCTAGCAGGTTAGCTATGTCCATTTGTATATACAGTCTATGGTCAATGCTCCAGGGTTTATACTATGCATGTTTATCAGTAAATGATAAATGGTATATAAAGACACTTAAAGCGCAAGAAACCACTCACCCATTAACACACACATTCAGAGTAGACAGAGACATCTTGCTTAAGGCCAACACAACAACAGCAACAACAACAACAACAACAGTATTCATCTGTGCACCACTCTACCAATGATATTTATGTCGGGATTCAAACCATTAACCCTGGCGGTAAGGTAATACGTTTATCTAGAACAGTGTTTGTTTTCAGAAATGAGTAACAGGTTCTTTAGGTTGTATAACTTTAGTAATCTCTGTGTCAGCATCTTCTGTAGCGCATTCGTTTTTAGAGCAATAATGAGGCAACTGAGCAACCTAACACTTTCAGAGGCCATATTGGAACTGTCACGGTAATGCTAACAACAACTAGCATGCTAAAAGCGCACTTCCTGGTTCACAGACAGTAAAAATGTTTAAAAAATTTGATGCAGACAGCACACAGTGGTCTCATTTCTACCTTAGGAGCTGCTTCTACAATATAATGTTTTAAAATTTTGACCAACTACACAAAAAAAGGTAGAGCCACTTTGATATTAGGGCTGCAAATAACAATCATTTTAGTAGTCGACGAGTCAAATGAAAGTTTCTGTTGTACAATTAATAAAATAAAGCTTGAAATATGGTGATAAGAATATGAAACTGTTTAAATGCTTTTTTTGATGTGTTTTAGAGTCCAAATAACGATTGCGACTATCCAAATACAACTATGATTAGTCGATTAATTGTTGCAGCCCTATTTACTACGTTTATTTAAATCACTCTACTCAAAATACGATCGTAACAACACAAGTAATGTTGCTTTAAAAGTTGCCTTTAGTGCATTTTTTCCTAAACCAACATATTTTTTACAGTGCATTTCTTACACATCTCTATTAACGTATTTTCGAAGCGTATCCAGAGCTTTTTGTATCCATTATCACATTCACCAGTCTGTGCGATCGTGCTAGCGTAAAGATCAGGTTATGTGGTGTGAAATCCATTCCCACTCCACCACTGCAGAGCTCCGAGTGAGTACCCGCGAGTACCTGTGGAGCAGCAACCCGTGCCCTCATCAATAACCCCAGTGGACCGCAAATGGGACCCAGGGCCATCCATTGCGCCTCCCCATCGCTGTGTTTGTTTTTGTTTGGCTTGGTCGAAGCGATTCCCCCGGAACTGGCAGTACCATAAATCCAAGGCTTATTCGCGGAGTCGAGCTGACCTTTACAGCGGTAGAGGGAGAATACGGAACGGCGGAAAAGGCCAAGGGGGTAGGGGTAGTTTAAAGGTAGGGGGTATAAGAGGAGGGGGGTAGAGATAAAAGTGTAGAGGGAGCTAGAGGTAGGGGGGAGATGTGCCGGATAGTATATCTGAGAGTTTCATGTGTTCACAGTTCCCCTGGTCTTGAGTATATAAAACAGCAAGACTTTTATGAGCTTTCAACCACGTTTAATGCCGTTAGTTTACTCAAAGTTGCATTTCGATTGATTCATGCATGTTTGAGTAGTCCTGCGTGCTCATAAAATTTCACTTTTCACCTAACCCTTATCCCCGCCCACTGCCCTGTACTCACTTGTAATTATTCGAAAAATTCATACTCAGGGTGATACATGGAGGGTTAAAAAATGTCACATGGTACATTTTCAACGATAAAAACACATAACTGACCATCCGCTGCTTGCTAATACCACAAAAACGCGGGGCCTATTAGCGCTTAGCATTTTAGGACAGGAAGTATGTGGACCTGTTTCTATTATTAAGTCATTTTATGGTTGATATTGCAGTTTACAATGAACAAAATGTAAAAAGAAGAGATTATATTTATGCAAAACAGTTTTTCGTATAACCTTTTTGGTACCTTTTTGGCACACGACGAGAAGAGTTCCTATAAATGAATATGTTCCAGATGCTTGATTCCTACACAACGCTTTTTGTATTTCAACCATTAATATATAAATGGTATATGTTGATATTAACATGATAATAGCACAATTTTACCACTTCACCACCTTGTCTTCAATAACTGCGTAAACTGACGTATGATTGCTTGAGTCTAAATAGGTGAGTGGTTCCTTGATGTAAAGTCCCCAACTGAGGTATGAAAGTGCTGTATAAATGTACCAATTTAGCATTTACTTATGAACACTGTGCAACCTTTTCAGCTGCAGAAAAAGCTCTTGTCGTGCTAATAACTGGATTCATAGCGGACAATTGCTGTGAAAACATAGGAGAGTGTGCATATTCGTGCCGCTCTCATTCCATCTCATTATTATTGAAATGATACACTGACCATTGGTACCTAATTGCTTTGGCTATATTGTTTCTGAACTTTCCTTCCATTTGAGCTCATTACAGCGAAATAGCTTGGAGATTGAGGCTGATTTGTGGGCTTGCTGTGTGCTGCTGATAACTGCATTCTTATAGAAACTCGTTGGTATTCGACACGGCCCTCGAGCCACAGCCAGCTTCACCAAACTGGGCAAAGGACCTAGCCGACCGTAGAGAAGAGAACATAAATAAATGTTTAAGTCACAATGTTAAACTGGGGAAACACGACAAGCTTTTTGTGTGCCAAAGTTTACAACAATTTACGAGGTTGTCATCATAAGTTGAAGTTGTAACGGCTCAAATAAGCAAATCCGTATAGTGTAAAATATGTCAAAGGGGATAGTGGACATATTTGTGTAATGCGTAGACCCAAAAAGTCATGAAATAGATAGGACATAAGAAATGGTGTCAAGGAAGGCCCCAGACCACGGAGGAGCTGTGATACTGTTTAATAAAGGATGCGGTGCTTGCCATGGATTAAGAGAGTAGCTGAGGTTATGCTCAGCAGGGATTCAGTCTTACCCCCAAACAATGATACTATATTCTAAATAATCCAGAGCTCTTACATCATCAGTTAAGGTATCCTTGATCCTTTATTAGTCTCTCTTGAAAGGGAAATTCATTCTTTGCATATGACCCATCCCAACCAAATTACGTTCAGACTGTATAAAGAAGTGGAATAACGTTCAGTCGTAACTGAAATCGATCGAAGGTAGCAGCTAAAATGGCTAATCTCTAACCTGTTGCTAACGCTAGCGGGAGCGACCTCGGGGAAAGACGGCACCAGATTGGTCAGTTATTAATGCTCATTTCTTGATTTACAAACAAAATTTCAAATTAAAAACACTAGGATTGGATTCAGAGCTTCACAGACCTTTCCTCCACAGAAAACTGTCTTCTCTGTTAGCAACTAATTGCTAACAGATTCTATTCTCAGTTCACCAGCAGGTATGGTGCTTGTGTTCTTTTTCGCAATTATAACATGAGCATATTGTCTAGCCATTGAAACGTCTAAGAACTTTAACCTTGCCAAATGATCTCCTGCTAAACTGTAAGCTAATTAGCCACTGCTACATTGTCAGTGCTTACATAAGTGTGTGAATAGATACTCACCAGTGTTTGTTTTGACAGTAGAGAAAGTGTGCACTGGCAGTAGAATACATTTCTGTGGGTCCGCTGTCTTGGGAATGTGGCTGTAATTTTAGCGGTATTAAATGTTTTGGAAGCTCAAATGAGATCCCTGCAGACAGCTGAGAGAAAAATCAATAGAACACTAAGGCGAGCATGCACACCAAGTCATTAGCAGCATGTAGAGGTACTCTGGAAGTCCACGCACAGAACGAGTTTGTACACCAAGACTCCAACTGTGCAAAAAGAGGTGGGGAATGTGCCGCGTGAGGGGATGCTGGAGAGAGTGAGTGGGGGGGCCGGGCAGTGGCATAATTTTGTTTTTCACCTGTCTCTACAATTGTTTGAATGTTGTTTTTGTTTTTGAGATTTTTAATCCTTGCCACCATCTTTCTGATTTGGAACTTTGATTGTCAATAAACTCTAGATTGACTTCTGAGAGTGTGAAATAGAAAACATATTTGGAAAAACGTGCTCAGTTTTTGCCCTCATGCTCACAATAAATCAGTGTCCCCAAAAAGAATGTCATTTGCAATTTTCCTGTCTCAAATTTTGCGCATTGTGGTAAAATTGTCCAGCTTTGTATATGCATAAGGTCCCATGAGCTTAATTTGCGCTGCAGCCTTTCAGAAACGCAAACCAAAACTGCACCTGCATTTTGCTCATGGATCTATAATAAGAACTGGATAAGACACTCCCCCTCCGTACCCCTGTGAGATCAACTACTGACCTGAGGTACTGAAGCTCCTGGGAGCTTTTTGGGGGGGAAACCAAACTGCCTGTGTTCAGCTGATGGGCACCTACAGCATTCAATACGGTTGAATTTTGTATGGATTCTTCTTTATTTTCACAGCATAACTTTTACATTTTTAAATTCTCAAAGCGTCTAAAAGTTAGCTAGCTCTGCCCTAGCAGCTATTGTTCTGATTGGTCAGAACTGATGGTGGACCTTTCTGATGTTACACGTTGGGCAGCTCTAAGCCAATATTCAGGAAGTAATGCAAAGATAACCCCCAAAAACCTTGTTTGGCATTTCTGGCAAATGAGCTTAGGCCGTTTAACAATACAATGCCAACATTGGTTCATTTTTGCTTCATTTTTGCTTCACTAGCGTATACTTTGTAAATCCTGTCATAAGCGTTTAAAGAAACAACGAAAACTAACTGGCTATGTGGTAACTTAATGTCAGTTACACGATTTACTTTGTCGATAAAGTTCTCAAATGCTGAAAGTCTTTCTGACTGGTGTTTTATAAAGTTTCAGAATATTAAAAATGAAATGTGTTTTATAGTCCTTGTTTACCACATTATCCCCCATCAAGCTTTCAAACTCTTACTAACCTTGATGTTGAGATATGGATTCCTGGCTCTGAAATGTCTTGCTTGTCACCCCATTTCATGCTGTGCTATTCCAAACCACACAATAAAGGGTTGTACTATTCACCTCCAAATCTGTTCTACGTGTCCTCCCAGCTCTGCTCCATCTTGCTCTAATCATGTCATCTTCACCTCCGTCATCTCCCCATTGTTCCTCACATCCTCATCTCTCCCGTCTCTTCAAAGTCACTGTCACTGCTCGGAGAATTACAGATAGCTCCGAGCGCTAACATCTGACAGACCGCGACTGATGGGGAAAGTTCACCGGAGCAGCCTGCCCATTATCTGCAAGGAGAGGAGCTACGTGGACAGGATACGTTTCAGTGACCTGCTGGTGGCCTCCTGATGGGACCAACGCGATGGAACGGTTCAACCAGACACTATGCAAAGTGCAATGCGTCGCAAGCAACTGTTTGTGCAGCAAATTGTCAAATGCAATAATGTAAGTATGAAAAAGTAACGTAGTTGTATGATAAAGGTTGATACAGGTTATGGGGCTCGTGTGGGGCCACACCTGAAGCGGAAGTAATGTAAAAACAATTGTACTCTCAGGCCTGTCACGATAACAAAACTTGAAGGACGATACATTGCTATAGAGATATACTGCGATAAATGATAATATTGAAACTACTTTATGCCACTGACACAATAACAATAATGCAAGATAATCCTAGTAAACCATTTTTAAATAGACAGTATCAGTAAAAGACTTTAAATAAACAGCAGAATGAACCAATAATTAGCCAATGAAGTCAAATCTTATCATATTACAACAAAAATACCACAAATCTGCCCATTTTTACGAAGAAACTGTAGACACGATAAATATTGAGCCCCAAAATATATAGTTCCAGCTATCTCTCATATATGGAACAATAGGTCGATATAGTCATTATCATGGCAGGTCTATGTACTGTTAGAACAGCTCAATTTAAGAACAGATGTGAGGCTGATAAAAGTCGGTATCGTGTTGTCATCTCAGAGAATTTTCCGTTAGGCTAATGCTAAAGTAATGCATCATAGGCCGTATATATAAATGGACATAGCTAACCTGCTAGCCGCCGCCTTCAAAATAGGAAGTGAACATGGGCGCGCTTCCGGCTCAGTCACTCTGGCTCCAATTCACTTTACATTGAGAAACTGTGGCCCCTCTCTCTGTAACTGCTGCTCTGAGCCTCGTCGTTTTGGTCTTAAAATGTTCATATTAACCCGCTTTACATGATCCTGGTGTTTTCATTTTGCTATTGTGTCCATAACTCGAGGTCACTCCCGGTAGCGTTAGCAACAGGTTTGATTGACAGCGTTGCTAAGCACCCACTTCCTGCTAAACCAGCGGTGCAGACGGGAAGGGGTGTTAGCTTCAACAGCCTCGCTCCAAATTGGCTCTTTGGTGGCTATGATAATCACAGTCAGAATTTCAAATATGGAACGGCTCCAAATTGGCCCCTATAACTGCTCTAGCCTCGATGAGCTTCATTTGACAGGAGCCGAACGCTATGGGTGATGTCACACTCACTTTATACAGTCAAGTAAATATATAAAATACTAAATTTATCATCCATTAGTATTCAAACACTACAGCGTGAATGTATTTAGTATAGTGACCCAGCAGCTTTTCGAGTTGTTCCGCAGCACGTTTGTTTACTTTTTAATATTGCTTTGGCTAATGCATCTCTATGGACGTTTCGCACGTGTGCCAGAAAAATGGTGGCTTTTTCCATTAACATTTGCTATTTGATGTTTGATTTCGAGCTCTGTTATACATCCATGGCAAAAGTGTAGGCCTACTTTTCCAGTTTGCACATTTCGTTCAAAGTGCTGTCACTGTCATACTTCTGATACTTTTTTACCCCATCTGCGACTTTCAAGACACATTTTACATTCCAAGTGCTGAGCGTAGAGGCTAACGAGATAATGCTGCATTCTTGATTTTCTTAGGAACGGAGAGTTTTGACTGAAATTGAATCTGGAACACCCTTTCATCTTAAAATTAAAAATAGCCTACACAATCCAGCATGGCGGTGCCTTGTGTTAAAAGAACGCTGAAAATTAGACATCAAAGTACTTGTGTTGCTGTAAACCGGCTCTATAATACACATTTCTTCGATACTTTTATGAAGATGTGCGTCTGGTCACCGGTGAATCTCCCAGAGTTCAGATGGGCGTGATTGACAGTTGAATGAGCCAATCAGGGACATGAATGGTCTGTCATAACAAAATAAATATGGCTGCGTACAAGGGGAAAATCCATTTTCACGCGTGTCACTAGAATAAACAAATCTGATTGCACGATGGTGTTCGATTCTGGCTCAAGACGTGACGGAGGGAACGGAAAGCAGACTCTTTTCCCTTTAAATAATACAGAGAGATATCGTTCTAGATTTGCCAGGCAAGTCAATCCACACTGATATTGGCATAAAAATAGAAACAAGTACTGTCTAATCGAATGCATGGCAGTGGATAGTACAGGTGCAGCATCAGGCTTTCATCGGTTATTTTCGGTCATACATCAGAGTGACAGCGAGTGGGGCCGGACTCCGCGCCGCACTGCCTCGCCAAGGGCACGCCGACAATGTAAATAAATGAATAAAACAACGCGGCTTTGATGTGGCTGATCACAATGCATCCTTCATTTGCACACGCGGGGTTCACCGCCCAGGGCCCGATAAGGGATGAACCAAGCACCGGACTTCAATCACGCGGAGGAATATTGGCCTATTTATGCATTCAGTTCGCACGGCCAAAGGGAGACGGTGGGCCAGAGGTGCGGAGGGGAGTGGACCAGGGATGACAGGATAAAAAGTCCTCTCCATCTGTATAGAGTGAAGAGAGCTGGGGAGATGAAACAGACGCACAGGGATGGCCTCAGGTAAAGGGGGACGCAGAGTGTGAAACCGGGGGAGGAACAAAGAACCACACCAGCATGGGGGGATTTTCAGAACGGGTATTGCTAAAGATTAAAAAAAAGTAGAACAGTGTGTAGAGCCTTTGGTTTGAGCATTGGGATCGTTGACAAAAAATTACTGGATTTGCAAAAGGTAATTCTGCATAAAAAAACAAGTTGATAGCATTCATCGCTTGGTAGCCACAGCAAGACTGAATGGTCCTATATTTTGCTGCCTGTTTGTTTGGTGGGCCCATCGTACACTACTGTGGCTTTAATTGGCTTGTAACAAAATTTAACTTTGGCATTTGTATTTCACAGTAAAGACTTAAAATAGTGTCGGTTTGGAAAACATACTTTAAAAAAAAAAACAGTAGTGGATGAAGTACTCAGTTTTGTTGCTTAAGTAAAAGTGCAGATACAGAGATAACAAGTTACTCAATTAAAAGTAAAAGTATCACATGAAAAAAATGTTCTTATGAATTTTGTGTTTTATTTTTGTTAAAAGTAAAAGTATCACATGAAAAAAATGTTCTTATGAATTTTGTGTTTTTATTTTTGTTTGCTCAAAGCTGAAGCTTGAACTTGAAAACTTTAGTCAGGATGTTATCATGAACATGGTAAAAATAATCCCTCAAATCATATGAAAAGTACTTTTTACTTTTCAATCCAGTTCAAAAATGTAGTGGAGTAGAAAGTAAAACGTATACACGGTAAAATGTACTAAATTTGGTATCTGTACTAAAGTGCTTTATGTGTACTAAAGTACAGATACCTAAAAATTCTACTTAAATACAGTACTTTACTACTTGAACTTGGTTACCTTCCACCACTGTAAAAACACGCACAAAAACGACCACAGCTCTGTATTTCCAGAGTCCTGTTTAGAAGCACCCTCTGCAATAGGATGAACAATGACAAAATAAACACATGAATGTTACTGGCATGTTAATACAGCAGTGTTCAGTGTGAACTTCATTTAACTGTAGAAATGCTGAATGAACTGCTCCTCCTGCAGGACGAGAGGACCTAGTGCAGGATTACAGTGAAACCTTATGAGAAGGGAACACCTTTATAACATGGTTAAAAGTTTTCAAAAAGTCAACTTGGCATAAATCGTCTTTAAAACCCTCACCTCCTGATGTCATCTCGTGGTAATCCAGATGAGCTCCTCTGTGTTCAACTGTTGTTCCACTTTATGAGACAAAGTCGGTCCATTTCAGTGCTCATATTGCCTTCACTATGTGCTAACAAACTTCACTGCTAACAGCTGTTGTTTTCAGCTTAGTTAACACTGCTTTAGGCGTACCCCAGAGTATCTGCAAATGAAATCCGGATTAAAACTTAAAGTGGATTTACCAGATTTTTTCCTTGTATTGAGCAAAATTTGGTACACCCCAGTTCAGATTGAGACGGTCTGCATCTAATTATAAGCATATAAGCATTTTATTAGGAAGTGTACTGTTAGCATGCTAGTTGTTGTTAATGTTATAAACTCATCGTGGTGAATAATTAGGATGCTCCAAATGCATAAGATAAGTGAGGTAATTGATTAAAAAAATAAACTAGTTTTGTTTTCACTGCTTATAGGACCATTAAATAAACTATGGAATTTGTGTGTATAATGACACAGACCTACAATTGAACTACAGCTAGGCTACTTTGATACAGTATATTCTCAACGCAAAAATCATTCATTGCCAAACCACATACTGCATTTGCTAAAACATGCGAGCTTTGTTAAGTAAAACTCACTTGACTATTTACTATATTCTGTTGTGTTTTATTGGTTAAAAATGATGGTTAAGTCCTGATCTGATGCATAGTTAATATTCCGGATGTCCTGGTGCTGAAGGTGGAATGGCCCGGTGCCGTTCGGAGATGTGAGATACAAGCTTCTAAAGGTTAAGAGGGATTGGTTGCGGATTTTGTAAGATCCGTTTTTTATTCCGTTCTGGCTGATTTTAATGGGGTCTTACAGGTGCCGTGAGGTTACTAAGGCAACTGGAATGGAGTCTCGGGCAGGTGGTAGGACATTGCGGTGTTCAGAGGGGACAAAGGAGGAAAGTGTCCTGCTGCTAGAGTGCACACTGGGTTTAAGATGGTAGTGAGATCTTTATTTGAGAGAGTGTAGTAGACCATGCAAGTGAAGAGAGCACAGAATTTTGTTCACATACAACACAATAACACGAATATTGACGCAGGTTTGGTTCAAATGTAGGGTCTGTTTGCAAGATAACTCAAGATGTAGACGTGTACTCATTTACATATTACCCCTTTAAATTTAAAAGTTTTGAATGAAATAATTCTTTTTCGATATTTTGGTTTCTAATGATGTAACGTGTGTCAGTTTGTACTTGTCAATCCGGTGCAAACACGAAGACCGGAAACTTCTGATGCTGTATATTTTATCATAACATAATATTCATTGTTCCATGCATATGCTGCTGCTCTACCTGATACTCCCTGATTTAAAAACTTGAAAAACATAAGTAGTTCGTTTGCAGTGGTCCAAAGTTATTCCCCACTTACCTTATGCATTCCGAGCATCGTAATTACTCACCACAATGAGTTTATAAAGGACTCTTCACAACTCCCGTCAAGACCAGTGTGGAGTTTTGTCGTGACGGTAAAGCTAGCAACAACTAGCATGCTAACACTTCTTGATTATCGGACAAGAAAATGCTTTCCAGACAGCACGCACTGGACTTGTTTTGACCCCAAGAGCTGCTTATAAATATATCTGACAGCACGCACTGGACTTGTTTTGACCCCAAGAGCTGCTTATACAATATATCTGTACTGGGCGAAGACACATTTTGCTCAAATACATCGGGAAAAAAAGAATGAATGTGCGTAGTTTTCCCAATCTACAATAGAATTCTGTAATGTTTTGTTTTGTTAAATCCTTGAGTACTTTCACTTTGACATTAACTTTAAAAGACAGGTTAACTTGAGCCTTAATGAACTTTTCTGTCATGTAAAATCATTGACACTGATGGACAGCTCTGAGCCTGAGGACACGCTTTGAAGGAGAACTTAAAGACAGGAGAAGAAAGACACTGGACAGACAGGGGAGACAGACGGGATGGTTGTGTCAGATGCCTCCAGCCCTGGGCTCATGCAGCTGGACCTTGGCTTTTATCACAGGAGAATCATGTTAAAATAGAAACTGTCAAAGCCTTTGTCTGAAAAGCAACATGTGAGCCAGTGCTGGAGATTTGAGCGGTGTGCAAAACTTATTCATAATTTACATCAACAGGGATTGAAGAGTTAACTGTTGGACAAAACTTTAGTTAGTCTTTAGTTAGTTAGTCCGGTTAAAGATGTCAGCAATGATGGAGAGAAGAAAAATGGTAGATTTGTTAGAAAAAATATCTCCTTTGGGGCCTTGAGACTAGAAGTACATGGAGAGGCTGAGGAGGCTGATGGTTCTGCTGGTGTGGTATGGGGCAGAGGAAGGCAGTTAAGGCACGATAATGGAGTTAAAGGCCCATTACCAGATTTTTTTCTGTCTTAAAAGTGTGAAAAACAGAACTAGTTCATTTTAAAGGGTTTGCAGTGGTCCAAAGTTATTCCTCACTTATCTTATGCATTCAGATCAACATAATTATTCACAAAGATGAATTTACAAGTGCTTTTCACAACTCTTGGAGACCAGACGGAGTTGACAATAAAGCTAACAACAACTAGCATGCTAATCCCTTCCTGATTATGGGATGATAAAATGCTTTATTTTGAACTCAAGAGCTACAAATTCGTCGATTCGCTCCATATGCTACATAAGCTACTTCTCTGGCTCCTGTCGCCCTGGGGCAGATTGGCACCACCAGTTCCCACCACCAATCATACTCTCACTCACCGCAACAACTAGTCTTGCCCATGGACACAACAACAGTAGGCTTACGCATTGATTGGGGCGGGACCTCTTCCAATACATTCAACAATTCAGCTTTCAAAGTAAGAATAGAATTACTGCATGTGCCTACAAAAGTGCTCATCAGCCTAAAATAAGAAAAACAGCTTCCCCCTCGTTACACCGGGGCAGTGGACAAAGTGTGTGTTTATGCGGGTGATGTCACAGTCCATAGGCACCAGCGAAATGGACTGGACTTAAAACACAGTCAACGCATCGTTATGTGGACACGAAAACACCGCGGTTCCGGTTTGTTTCTTGGTCTCGTTCTTTTTATGGCGACTCCCTGACACTCCTACAGGAAAACTACATCATGACATTACTGCACAACATAACCTATGAGATATTGTTGGGTATACCTTAAGTGCCACAGCTGCGCATTGGCTCCATAGTTTTAGTACCTGCCTTGCACTTGGCTGATGTGGGCTCACGGTCATGAATCTGTCCAAGGGGCTGTGCTAGCGCTGCAGGCCCAGTGTGAATCATCCATCGGCAGTGGGCCCATAAAGTGCAGGGCTGTTAGCTAAGATGGCTCTGGAATCATCACAGACTACAGCGCTACTCCTGTCCCACCCATCGATCTGCAGCACAGGAGAAGAGGAGGAGAAGAGGGAGGCTGCACTGCAAAACACACTACACGGGCCGAATGATGTTTTTACTCTTCTTTTGATTATATTATTTATAAGACTTATTTAACAGCCTGCAAGATGTTTAATTTTGTTCTAGTCAATAATAAAAACAATGTTTTTTCTATAGTAGTAAGACATATTCACAAAAAACAAATCTACTAAAATTCAAACTAAAAATTCTACTAAGATTAAAAGATTCATTTTGAAGGCACAGTTTGTTCGTTTTTTAGCATCTCCACAAACCTCTTATTTGGGCTGTACAGGGCCTCCTCTTGCTTTTTTTCCATAGAAATGTTGTTCCTTTGGCTATAATCTGCTAACCTGGCTCATGCCAGATTGATATGTTGCGCTCTGAATTGAGCTCTACATATTATTAATGATGGCTCTCACTGAAAGCTGATTGGTCGAAGCATCACAACTGCCGAAAAATCGAACTTTCGTTAAATCCAGTTGAGAGAAAAGTACAGACATCTTCCTTGTTCAAAATGCACAAAGTGATTCCCTCTGCACAGTTTTCATATTTAACATATTTAAACATTAGCTTATATTTAACTAAATAGGCCATATTTTCGCTATAATCAGCCAGTCAGCGACACCATGTTTTGGTTTGCTTGGGCACTTCACCTTTGGCTTCCACCCAAACCATAATGTGATATCGCAAGAATCCATCTTGCTGTGCAAGGTTAATAATCTTTCACAGTATGGCATAAAACGTATCTATCTCTATGGAAAAAGTTACATACTGTGCCTTTAACATAAATCACTTGAATGGAAAATGTAACAAGCTATATTTATTTAGGGCCAACGTTTCATTTTTTGCATGTTCTCTTTGAGTCCCAGACTGTAGCACAACATTAGTAGTTATGGGTTCTGCACCCGTCTGCCTGCACTCGCTGAAAGATGGGTCAAATGCAAAGAACATATTTCCCATGGGGACAATATAACCCAACCTCTAACTTTATAAATTCTTTTTTGCAGTGTATGGCGTCCTCTCAGGGCTGGTGAGCTGGCCTGTAGTCACAGCCGACTGCATCGCCAACGACCATAATGTCCGGGCCGATGATTGAACATGTGAAATATGCGCTCTTTGTCCCTGGGAGTGGTCTTGCAGGAGGTCAGCCGCGGGGTCAGGGTAAGGGTTAAGGGGAGAGGAAAATTGCCTGTTGGGAGAAAGAGAGGGCCCGTGGTTCTATCTCCTATCTTTTATTAGGCAATCTGCAGCCTGCGTGACACCGGCGATATTAGCCCGCCCCAACCTGTTCTGCCGGAGATATTAATAATGTACTGAGAATGGATGAAGATAATAATTACAAAACGTTGCTGTAAGCCTCATAGAAGGTAACAGCAGTTCTAAACAGGCACAGAGACGCAGTGCTAAACAGTGATCAATGCTCTACGCGGAATTCACAAAACTATCCGTCTGAATTTGAGGAATTGTTGATAAAGACATAAGGAGTGTATAAACTCTATTGACTTTTCACACATTTTTGTGATTTTGCAGCTGCATGATTTATGTTCTGATTTGAATGATTTTAAAAGCCGCTACATTTCTTAAACTTTGAGCTTTTTGTTTATTTCATTTTGTCAGCCATGTGATAAAAAGGAACTAGCTCCTAGGCATGTAAACCTGAATTTCCTTTGGGATATCTACGTATCTATCTAAACCATCATTTGGAAGCTATAATCCTTAATTTCAGTCAAATAAAGTGTTCTGGGAAGAATCAAAATCAGTTCGTACTCCAAAATGAATAGTTGAATAATAATTGAATAAATAAACTTTTATAGGCATTCCACCCAATTACAAGTCCCAAAATCTCATACTTAGTTATATTGGCTTTGCCTTTGAAATGGAAATTGTCAACAGTAAGACAATTTGGAATCTGTTGTGACTATTTATAATGAGAGTAAATGAGACAGTAGAGGCCAAAACTACAGGGTTAATTGGAGGCATCAGTCAGGCGTTTTAGGAAAAATCAGACCGAACCTCAGACCTCTTTTTTCTTTTCTTGGTTACTTGCTGGTTCAATACTCTAATAGGCATTACATTTATTTTAACCTTTGACCTACCACTTTATCTAATCAGGGTAACTACAGCATCTGTTTATTCCGTATCTATATTGTTACGTTAGTTGGCCCTGTACCTCATTACTTCCATGTATTTGAGCAAAGTTTGTCTTGCCCAAGTACTGATGTATTGTATAAGCAGTTCTTGAGGTCAAAATAAGTCAGCTGTGTACTGTCTGCGTCTAATTATAAAGTGTTATATTGTCAGGGTAATCAGGGAGTGCACATTTAGCATGATATATTGTTATTAGCATTACCGTGATAAACTTATCGCGGTAATAATTAGGATGCCCGGAATCCATAAGGTAAGTGAGGAATAACTTTGGACCACTGCAAAACTGTTTTTCACGTTTTAAGACAGTAAAAATCTGATATAGGGCCTATAAGTGTCTTGCCCAAGGACACAAAACCAGCATCCCGTTGACCAAGATTTGAACCAGACACTCCCTGATTATAGGGTCTTACATAATTACATTTGGAATTCAAGAAACTTTACTCTGGCCACATTTGTAACCAGCAATTCAACCAGTCCAGCGTGTTTATCAGCTCGCTCATAAAGAGTGTGGTTGGCCTTTAGCTCTTTCTTGCTCCATCTCTCCATTCTTTACTGCCGCGCGCACCCTATCACTCTTCACTACCGCTGTTTACATGACATCTCCAGCCCCGCTAGCTCACATTAGCATAGCGTTAGCCGCGTTATTTCGCCCGCGTTCCCCATCTATATCCGTTACGCCGCACTCTTTTGACAAGTGTGTGTTTTTGTCATAAATACCTCGGCTTGAGGGACCCGAACGGTGCACGGGTCGTTGGATGAGATATGATGGCATTATTATTGTTAAGTGTTTCATAAGTAGTTTTGCGGGCAGGGGCATTTGTCATGGGTTCGGCATCGGGAGGGGGGTCTGTTTGTTGTTGTTGTTGTTGTTGCCACTATCTGAGTGACTGCTGATGGCTGGAGATAGCAGGGAGCAGAGAAGATCAATAGTGCCATCAACAGGTGCACGGGGGCAGTGCTGGCTTCAGGCTATACTGGGCAAGATCCAAGACTTGATTGCCTGGGCGTAGATGGGAGAGATTTGTCAGAAAGATATTGAGAAGCGGAGGAAAGATGGAAGAGGGGTAAGTGGATGGGGTTGTCAAACACGAAGGTAGTCATGTTGTTGTAAAAAGTTTAGAATAGACACAGAAATGACAATTATAAACTACATATTGTCACAGTATGAATAATTTCCACGCCAATGGCAGCCATTTTGTGGAATTTGCATGCTCTTCCTATGTCTGGGTAGGTTTATTTTTTGTCAGTTTTCCTCGACAACTTTAAAATTGCTTAAATTTGACCTTATGACAAAAAAATGATGCAGTCTTCATACGTAAAGGTCCTGTACCCAATTTTTCCCATGTATTTGTCTTACCCCAGTACAGACATATTGTATTGATACTTTGCAGTGATATCAGGCTGGGGGTGTACTACATGTATGTGTATGGCGGAATGTTCAGCTGTTACCATGGTGACACAATGCACACATTAGCAACACTTTTGTAAGACAGTCTGAAAAGTCAAGAAAAAATACAAAATGGATTTAAGAAAATATATTTTCAGGAGCCTGTAATCAAGTCAAGTGTTCATGGTGTTCGTGTTTAATTTTCAAAAAGATGAGGGTGACTAAACTAAACTGTTAGCTAATGTTAGCTTGTGACTGTAATGTGATTTGAGAGAGACTTGTTTAACAGTAAAAATCATCTCACTTGTAGTTTCAGTAAGTTCTTTCTGGTCAGACTGTGTTAAAATAAAGGTCAGACCAGGGAATGTTGATGACATCAGCTGCAAAGTATCAATAAGCAGCTCTTCAGGTCAAAACAAGTCATCTGTGTACTGTCTACATGTAATTAGAAAGCATTTTATTGGCAGGTAATCAGGAAGTGCGCTTTAGCACGCTAGATATTAGCTTTACCGTCACAGAAAAACTCCGCCCTGGTCTCTGACAGTAGTGAAAAACGCATTTAAACTGATTGCGATGGATATTTATGATGGTCAGAATGCATAGATAGTTTAAGTGAGGAACAAATTTGGACCACTGTAAGAAGTTTAAAAAAATAGTTCTGTTTTCCACATTTTTAAGCCAGTAGTTCTCATAAAATGGTATAAATAAAATAAAATTGTTTTATTCATAGAGAGTGCAATACTTTGAAGAACATGCTCTTCCAGTGAGCAGGCTTCTTGTCCATAATTAGTTCTTCTAGTTTTAATTACTGGCTGAAAGGTTACGCAGTAGAGCTTTAGAATTTGGCAGTGTCAGACATTATATTTGGCTCGTAAACAACCTTTTAGCTAAAAATGTGCTCCCGTATCCACCTTCTAAGCCTGCTCCCGGGTCAAGGTTAGCACAGCGTCTGCCTTCAGTCTGGCTCTGCTCCAGACCTGGGTCCATACACCACATATACACACAGTTCCACACTATATTCTGGACGCAACCACAAAGCCAACAGTCTTTCCTCCATTCCCGAGCACGCTCCATCCATCACGGCCCTCGGAGGAGCCGGGGCGCCCTTTGGCTAGAACGGCCTAGTAGCCAGCCATTCTGGGAGAGGAGGGGGAAGGGGGGGGGGGCACTCAAAGAAGGTCATCCCTGGAGCTTCACAAGGAGAGAGGTAATAATAAGCTGCGTTAATGTACGTGTCCGCGCGGGGAGAGCCACACAAATGGCCCGTGGAAGAAAGAAAAAAAAAAAACAAGTAGAAGAAGAAGAAGGAAAAAAAATGACCCTTAGAGACTTTTGGGGCCCCTCTTCTTCACCTGAGCATGGATTTTCCTCACAAGCAGCGAGGGAAGCCTGGGGAGTGCTGCACGGAGACGCGGAGAAGGCTGGATGCATGTCTTGCTGGAGG
Organism: Periophthalmodon schlosseri; assembly: GCA_000787095.1. Taxonomy (NCBI): domain Eukaryota; kingdom Metazoa; phylum Chordata; class Actinopteri; order Gobiiformes; family Gobiidae; genus Periophthalmodon; species Periophthalmodon schlosseri. The sequence continues at coordinate 16,836 of KN485446.1, read as the reverse complement.
GGAGCTGGCATGATTCACAGTCTGAAAGTGCTACGGGGAATAGTACGTGTCGGAGAAGAGGCGGTTATATCCTGCAGCCCACAGATCAGAGGGAATTTCATCGACAGACAAAAGACACTTTCACAAAAGAGGAAGTTGGTTGGTGAGCACAGTTTGGTCAGACAAGACATGAAACGAATTGGATTTGTCTGGTGTAAGAGTGTAACTAAGAAGCATGTTGTAACAGCTGTGAAAGGTGTTCTTTTCAGTGAGTGTCTGACCAATTGGTTATTTTATTACACGATGAATTCTATATAGGCATAACGCAAATGTTTAGGTTGTTGGTTAGTTATATAAAATTAATAAAGGTACAAATCCATCCACTGGGCGACAGTGGCTCAGTTGATAGAGTGTTTGCCCACTGATCCGAAGGTTGGCGGCTCAAATCCCGCTCTCTTGGTTGAGCGGTCAGATCCTTGACCCACAGGTGGTGCGATTACATTTCCCACAAATGAATACTGTTGTTGTGTGTGTGAATGGGTGAGTGGTTCCTTGTAAAGTGCCTTGAAGGTGGAAAAGTGCTATATAAAAATGTAACCGTTTATCATGCTTCTAATTTATTACTTCACAAGGGTTAATTCACCACTTTTATCGGCAGAGGGCGTCACCACTGCAGATAATACCTACTCCAAGTGTCCGCTGTCAACATTATGACATCAAATTTAAAATAGCTGAAGTGGATATATGCCATAGACTGTATTTATAAATGGCCATAGCTAACGCGCTAGCCGCCACATTCCAAATAGGAAGTGAACATGGGGATGCTTCTGGCTCCATCGACTCTGGCTCCAATTCACTTTACATTGAAACATTGTTGCCCCTCTCTCTGTAACTGCTGTAGTGAGCCTCCTCATTTTCGCCTTAAAATGTTCGTATTAAGCCACTCTACATGATCCTGGTGTTTTTAGCTTGCATTGGCAACAATTTGATTGACGGCATTGCTAACACCCGCTCCCTGCCAAACCAGCGGTGCAGGCGGGCGTTACCTTCAACAGCCTGGCCCTGGATTGGCTCTTTGGTTGCTATGATACTTGTGGTCGGAACTTGGATCCAAATTTGCCCATGTAACGGCTAACCTCGATGAGCTTCATTTGACCGCTGACTTCCGCATTAGAAAACTGTGGCGCCCAATGGCTACAAACGCCATTACGACAAAGAGTCAGCACCTCCGATGGATAGCTGTAGATCACACTAGCAAGCTGTGGAGTTTCTTTTTCATTTGTACCAAAATAACTAGGTGACACTGGCGAATCCTACACCTAAGAAAATAAAATTGGAGAATGAAGTGGAAATATACCAGGGACAGTGAAAACGGTGGATGACCGGTAAATATGGTGTCTTGAAAATAAGTGATTTAAGATTGCTCAGACATGCACAAATCACTCCAGATATAACTTTGAGAGTGTAAACAATGAGGGGAAGCAACTATATCAAGGTTAAACGCTCTAAAAATTTGATTTTGCATAATAGGTCTGCTTTAAATATAACAACCCAGCATGTGTCTTCTTCTCGAACTCCTTCTCCACAGATGAACACCCAGCCGCTGCTTACATACATCCTCATTAAAACCACTTATTTGACAATGGACACGTTCTGTGGGTTTGCCTGTCATCACCACAGCAGAAGCATTCAGTGTAAATTGAAGTAAACGTTTCAGCCTCGTTACTCCTCCTTTTTCTCAGCGCACTAATTAGGAAGTAATCGCCATCATTTAGTGCCCATAATTCGCACTATGTGACAAATGCAGCCCCTTTAAACTTAATGCGCTGGTCTGATTATTTATAGGGGCCTGCTCACCTCTGGTGCTGCTGGGTGGAAGTGGTGCAGCCATAGAGGACCTCCAAGATTTATACCTTTGCTAAAAAACCATTAGTCTTGCAAGTGACTATATTTTCTTCAGTTAAATGGTGGAGTAAGTAAATTCATTTTACGAGATTAAGCATAACTCAGTGTAGTGCTGGGGTGTAACGAACTCCAAATTGTACAGTAGGGAATAATTATGGAATTTGTTAAGAGCATGCTCTTAAATGTGATGCCTCTTAAACCCTGACAAGCCTTTTCTTTGATAATCTCTATTACGACATTTGTAAATGATCAGGACAAATCAAGTGTTCAGTAACAGTCATCTGTTCATGTGCAGTAAACAGACCCCTGGATCACTCTAAGGGAGACATTTGGGCCTAAAGGCCGGGCTTCGAGGGGGTCACTCAGTGTCACTAGGTGACTTTTATGCTGGGTTCAGCTCGCAGCTTCAAAACTGTGCCAAATGTTTTTAGTTGTCCGCCTTTATATTTAAGGCAGACGCTTGAAACTCGTTGAAGAGCAGAGAATTTCGCTGAAAGTTCAGATGTTGCAGCTCTGTTGTCTGACACCTGTGGCGTGAACGCTCAAGATACACCACGTGAACGCTTGAAATGTGCTGTGGAAACATTGGACCAGTCTAGACGTGCATCCTGACGCCCCTGACACCGCGGCCTGAACAAAACTGTTACAAAACCTCCAGCAGATGGCCCTCCATATACATAGCTCTGGCAGCAAGTCACATGTCACACCTCCTCATTTGGTAGCCCTGGTAATGCTCTGGCAGCAGAGTGGCAGTGGTGAAGGACAAATTTCCTGCACTTTCAAATATCTGGAACTGGTGGCTAAGGTAAGGAAAACTCCAACAGAAAACCAATGGTCCTCTGTGGGTCGAGCATAGGGCTCAGAAAAAAATATCTGTTACAGAAACGTTGTTTCTGCCCTTCACACTAGAGGAGCAAAGGGCAGTAAGTAAGTTCCCAGGGCCCGGGGCCCAGAGTAGGGTATGGATGGTGGTTTCCCAAACTATGAAATCCTGCAAGTGTAATGTTAGTCGAATACACTAGCCTTTTTTTCCTTTGATTTCTTTGGCGACAGACCTAATTATACATCATGCACCTGTTAGCATGCCTCCCTGCAGAGAGTCTAATTAGCATGTAGCACAGAACAGATGTGTAAAGCTGCCTTTGGCTTTCAGCGTTTTTCAACCATGTGCAATCTTTCTAATACCTGTTGCGTTAATGAGAAAATCTACATACATCTTAAAGGATATGATGCAAAAAGCTTTTAAGAGAGCTTTTAACCATGTTATAATTGTTGTCCTTTTCCTTTACTTTCCTTTCCTTTTTCCCAACAATCCAGACAAAATCGAACGGAGCATTTTTAGTGCCCAGAAAAAACAACTTTGGATTAAAGGATTAATGAAACAAGCGCAAAGGAAGCAACAATATGTTTATGATGAAGGGCCAATAATATAATGTGGTTAAAGCTAACATTTTGCATAATAAGTATCCTTAGATTTGCAGGGCCTGTGCCACATGGCAGCACTTGAGCACAGAACAAATCTGTTAACATCAGACTTTCCCGAAACTTGTCTAAACCCAGTAATAAGTCACCTGGGCACGGATGAAAGGTGTTCAAAAACAAAGAGGACCCTGGACGTGGGTTCAGAGGCCAGTGATCGCTAGCACAAACAGCCAATAGAAAATATCCCCAAATAACTGCCACATAAGTATAATACCCCAACAAATATCAATGTCATATCTTTTCCTAAGTCTTGTGTTTAAAAAAAATCAATTACATTTCCTGTCTCGCGTATACTGTATCTTTGCTTGCCCTTTGCTAATAACTGCATAGGTAGCACTCCAAGGCCGCGCTATAAAGGCCGCCCTGGTTCAAGGATGCTCAGCCTAGTGTAGCTAATATACTTGTACTCCTATTGCTGCGTGTGAGGGTCAGATCTCCCAAGGACACCCCTGTATTTACACCAGGAGAGGCTGGTTTAACAGAGCATAGCAGCTGCCTACAAAGACCCAGAGGAGAAGGGGAGAGGAGGCGAGAGGTAAGCGTTTAGCCTGGAACGGGAGGGCTGAGGGCGGACAGTGCTCATTATGGAAGAGGGGTATTTTAAGGGGGGACAGGTGAGGGTCCCGGGTCACGGTCAGCAGGGGGCAGGGCAGTGGACGCGACCTACAGAGGTAAGAGCGGTGGAGGTTAGCGGAGACGGGGGAGTGCGTTCTAATGAGGAAGCAGGGTTATGTAGTGTTTAATGATGTAGAGTGTAACTGGGTATCGCGGTAGGAAACTGGGAACTAATTTGTGGTGAGGACGTGCTTATAAAGTAGATCCATTTTAATTCGCTCTAATACAAAAACAGTGTAACTCCAAGAAAAGGCGTAAAAGGTCATATAGTGTTGTGTTGTTTTTAAAGGGGACACATTTTATGAGCTTTTAAAGGGCCCATATTACGCTATTACGCTGTTTCAGACCTTGTCAGTCTCTACTGAACAAAAGGTAAAAAGTAGCTGTTAAAGGTAGCTGAAAACTACCACTACATGACATCACAAGGTGGAACAGAGGATTTCGAGGTTTGGTGATGTAGACAGGCAGAATAAAGGGTTACTCAATCATGTGTGAATGAAACAAAACACAACTCCGGGTATGTTTTTGAGGAGGTAACAACATTATAACTGGCTTGAAGCTCACAAGAGTCAATTTTGCGAAATCTAGGAACTTTAATGTTATAAGTGTCCTCTCATCATGAACTTGAGGTCAGAGTTCATTTAATTCATACATATTTGAGTTTGAATTCTGTAGTGTCCCTCGTTTGTGCCGCATGTTTTCGCCTACCCCCTATCTCCGCCCCCTGCTCTGTATTTACAAGTGATTATTCAAAAAAATCAGTCAGTCCGAGTCAAACATGTAGGGTTAAAAAATCTCACATAGCCATTTTCTACAATAAAAACACATAAATGAAAATCTGCCGCTTGCTACGGTGAAATGCCACTTCAGTTCTGCAGTTTTGAACAGAAAGTTAACGGACCTGTTACTACTGTTATTACTAGGCCGTTTGAACTATGAACTGTATGGTGAGTACTGTCGAATCCGTAACGCTTTAATAAATGTAGACTTTTTTATCATTTTTCAGTAGGGTGTGGATAAGAATCCGTAACGCTTTAATAAATGTAGACTTTTTATCACTTTTCAGTAGGGTGTGGATAGTATTTGAGGGATTTGTACTACCATTGATCTAACTCCTAAAACAGCTTTTTATTATGTGAGGTAAGGTTCAAATTAAATGATCTTTCGACTGTGGTAACTGATCACGTTTTTATATAGCGCTTTTCCACCTTCTAGGCACTCAAAGCGCTTTACATCAAGGAACCACTCACCCCTTCACACACCAGTGTACGCAGACACTGGGGGTGAGGTAGGTTAAGTGTCTTGCCTAAGGACACAACGACAGCATTCATCTGTGAGACTTGGAATTGCGTCGCCAACCTGTGGGTCTGTGGATCTGACCGTTCAACCAATGATGTTTACATCGAGAGCGGGATTCGAACCACCAACCTTCGGATCAGTGGATAAACACTCTACACTCTATTTTAAGATTCACTATGTAACTTTTCTGTTGTCTGGAATGTTCCACAGTATAGCATTATTCCTGACTATCTTGCATTGCTCAGTTACAGGTGTTTTTATTGCTCAAAAATACCTCGAAAAACTTGCCTTCTTGCTGCGAGCGGGGTCACCTCTCCACAGATCTGATTTATAACTTGACCTGGCTGTCGGCACCACCCGCTCGTCTCCTTGGAGATATATAGGTTTAATGTCATACTGTGGAACACTCCCGGCAACGCAACAACATCCCTATGGAGACAAGCATGTTTCAGATCCTCTACCAGAAAAGTTACATAGAACATCTTTAAACACTGTCAGAAGATACTGCAAAAACACGCTTCAGAGTAGTAATTAAAAGAAGCATTTTATATTAAATTTTAATTTATGAGATCCCATACATTTTGAAACAGCAGTACGCTCTCCATTTGCGGCCATTTTGTTTGCGTGTCTTGACTGCACGCCACATATTTCATGAACATTCTCTTTATGCCGTAGCTCCCTCTGGGCCTTGGTCTCCCGGGGAAGCCCTTCGTTCCTGTTGACCCGGGGGGGTGCCTCACATCTGGTGCACCCGTCTGTCCCTGTCTGTCCCTGTCTCTCACCTCCGCTTGGCTTTTAACATGGCGAGCAGTGGAATATTTATAAGTGTTGCTCTACTTTACACGCTTAAAGCAGGAAGCGGAGTGATTTGTGCTTCTTTGTGGGGTAAAGTGGTTTAATATTAATGCTAGCTGTGCGGGATAGCTCCGTCGTGGTTTGTTCTGCCCTATTTCCCTCGCATGACGTTGTAGCGGCGGGTTTGTATACACAGGTGAGATGCAGACAGAAGTTTTTTAATTTCAACAAGCAGGAGAAAAAGTTAAAAAGAGTTAAAAGGCCGCTACCTGATTTTTTTTTTTTATGTATTTGAACAACATTAGTCTTGCCCCAGTACAGATATATTATTTAAGCAGCTCTTAGGGTCTGCTGTTTACTGTCTGCATCTTATTCGAATTTTTTTTTTTATTGTCCGAGAAGCAGAAAGTGTGCGGTTAACATGCTAGTTGCTGTCAGCATTACCGTGGCGGCAAAACTCCGCTCTGTTCACGGAAAGTTGTGAAAAACACTTATAAACTCATTGCAGTGAATAATTAGGATGCTCAAAATGCGTAAGGTAAGTGAGGAATAACTTTGGACCACTGCAAATCCAAAAATCTAGAAATCTACAAAAGAAATAAATCTAAGCTTAAAGGGGCTGTATCTAATATTTGTTCACGTAATAAATTTGTCTTGCCCCAGTACAGATATATTGTATATGCAGCACTTGAGGTCAAAGTGAGACCATTGCGATCTGTCTGCATCTAATTATTTTTTGCTTTTATTGTTTGGGAACCAGGAAGTAACGCTGGTGTGCTAGTTAGCATGCTAGTTTTTATTAGGCTCTGGCCTCTGAAAGTTGTGAAAAGCGCTTATAAACTCATCGCATTGAATAATTCGGATGCTCTGAATGCACAAGGTAAGTGAAGAATAACTAGTTCTGTTTTTAAGACTGTAAGAATCATGTAGGTTACAGTGTTTTTAATTCAAGATAACATTTTAAATAAATAGATATTAGATGAGATAATTAGATATTTAGATATTCCATTTTTAGAGTGTCCCTACCTCTGTCACTATGAGTCATTCTTATAAATACACTCCCCTTCTACCTGTTGTATACAAATGTTTGTTTATCCTCAATTTAAAGAGGGGTATTTTACTTCTATGGGGTATTAACTGCTAACACCCAACTTATTTAGATCACCATGTTTCCTTTTATTGTTTTGAAAATGCTACATTCACCAAAAACAACGTATTAACATGTTTTATAAGTTTCACGTTCGTTTGCGAGTTCTGTTCCTCTCCGCGCTAAGTCACTCCCCCTTCAGAGCGCTATCGCAACACAATCGACGTGCATCCCGCTAATGAAACTACTGCACATCGCATCAGGTTTGTGAAGTGGTTGTGTACAGTTTTGTATCATGCTTTTGTATATTTATGGAGAACTGTCGTGTGGGAGCGTGGGCGACGTAGGCTTGTGGGCGGAGCCTTGGACAGGATCGTACTGCTAACCGCAAGGAGGGTTCGAATTGGCCCCGGGGGATTTTGCATAATACCCTCTGTAATTACCAAAAAAAAAAATGCCTCTTATAGTTTGATGAGCTCCAACACTTTCACAGAGCTTTGGGTAGAGCCGCTACTCCTCCACACTCACAATTGAACTTTATGTTACTTTTATGGAGACAAGTCTGATTTTTTCTACTTCTGACTGTCTACTTTTGACTGCTGTTTCCACCCCTCTTACTCACCTCAGACCAGCACAACCTAATCATTTGCTACATGCTGATTTTGTGAAAACTCTTTTTTTTTGATGATCACAGTTTTGGACTTACCACATGCGGGCAACAAGTTCTTTTCTTGAGCCCACATCACCGACTGCCAGATGTGATGAACTGACTTGGCAATTCAACAAAGTAATTTCAACAATTTGTGAAAAGAAAACATGTTAGGAGCGATTATTGAGGCCCAGGGTCACATGAAGGACTGCCTCTGGGTTTGCAAATACACTTTTGATAATTGCCGACTTTTTGTTCGCATTGCAGGGGTGGTAGAGTAGCCAAAAATTGAACGAAGTAAGAGTAACGTTGCTTCAAAATAATATTACTCAAGTAGAAGTACAACGTAATGGAAGAAATTACTCAAAAAAATATTCGGAAAAAGTACTAATCAAGTAAGAGTCTTAAAGAGTAACTGTAACATCTGATTTATAACTTGAAGCGAGTGTAATTTGAAGAAAAAAAACATAAAAAATATTGCTCAAGTAGGAATACAAGTATGCGGCTAGAAAAGTACTCCGAAAAGTACAATTCTGTCAAAAAGTTACTAACGTACCGTATTTTCCGGACTATAAGTCGCACTTTTTTTCATAGTTTGGCTGAGGGTGCGACTTATACTCAGATGCGATTTATATGTGAAATATAAATATAAATGTTTTTTTCCTCATTATTATGCATTTTTTGGCTGGTGCGACTTATACTCCAGTGCGATTTATACTCCGGAAAATACGATAAATCTAACTGAGTACTACCACATTGGCCACGATGAAGCCTAACCCATAAGCAGAAGTAACAGTTAGCTGAGTTGCAGTGGTGGAAGAAGTACTCAGTTTTGTTATTTAAGTGAAAGTACAGATACCAGAGCAAAAAATACTCAAGTAAAAGTAAAAGATCACATGAAAAATCTATTTAAGTAAAAGGATTCAAGAGTAAAAAGTAACAGTATTTTGCACAGATTTTGAGATGTAATAAAGCTTGAAATGTAGTGATTTTTGATCAAGATTTGTGCAGAATTTTGTTTAACAGAAACAATTGAATTGATTTTTTTTTCTAGCTGTATTTCTTTGCATATTTTGTTTACTCAAACTACAAATGTGTTAAAAATAACCCCCCCAGCCTTTTCTGCAGGTCTCAGACAATAATAAAAGTACTTTTAACTTTTCAGCCCAGTTCAAAAATGTAGAGAAGCAGAACGTACAGATACTGCTCTCAAATGTAATGAAGTAAAAGTAAAAAATATCCACTTTAAATCTACTTAAGTAAAGTACAGATACCTAAAATGTATACTTAAGTACAGTGCTTTACTACTTTTACTATGCTACGTTCCAAGGATGAAGGAAGCGTAGAAAGTTTGCGCTGAGAGCAGTTTGTGTTGGCTTTATTTGTCTATCGATAAACACAGAGGCAGAGAAAGAGCTGAACGCACACTCACAAATGAACCATAGCCAAACAGCCGATAGCCAAATGAACACGCAGAGATACACAAGACATAACGCACCTTTTTACAGTTTTCAATTGATTTGGACTCGCGGAAAAACACATTCACGTTTTGGTAATACATTAGAGAGCGTGGGTGTCTTAAAGAGGGCGACTTTTTGGAGCGTCCTGCCATGTTATAACGTTGTTCCCTCATCAAAAACACGTCTGAAGTGGTTTTAATTGCCATCCATGCGTGTCTGAGTAATTTAGCGATCTCTCCCGAGCCCTATCCGAACCCTCGTTATACGGTTAGCGGTAAGATTCTGTCCAGTGCTCCGCCCACAAGCCTACGTCACCCATCGTCCCACACGGCAGTTTCCCATGAATATACAAAAGCAGGAGACAAAACAATATATCACAACTTCACAAACCTCTGAAGGGGGAGTGACTTTTGACGCAGAAAATTAAAATGAAACATGTTAATACGTTGTTTTTGGCCAATATAGCATTTTCAAAACAATAAAAGGAAACACGGTGATCTAAATATGTTACGTGTTTGCAGTTAATACCCCATAGAAGTAAAATACCCCTCTTTAAAGGATAAATATGTAAACAAAGTGAACTCATGAGTTGTAAAAATATTGTTTTAGTAAAGTTAGTGAGTGCAAAGACACAGAGCCAAGGTGGGTTAAGTGTCTCCCTCTCTCCTACCTCCTTTCTCTTTCCTCTCCTGTCTCTAACCTCCTCTCCTCTCTTCCCCTCTCCTCCTTCTCTACTACCTCCTTACTTCCCCCTCTCTGTCATCTCCTCCCTACCTCCTCTCCAACCTCCTTCCTCCTCCCTCTCTCCTACCTCCTTGCTCCCTCACTGATGTCCCCTACTTCCTCTCTCCTCCTTTCTCTTTCCTCTCTTCTCCTGTCTCCTCTCTCCTCTCCTTCTCTCCTCTTCTACCTCCTCTCTCTCCTCCCTCTCTACTACCTCCTTGCTTCCCTCTCGCTCATCTCCTCCCTTTTTCTCTCCAACCTCCTTCTTCCTCCCTCTCATACCTCCTCACTCCCTCTCTCCTACCTCCTTGCTCCCTCACTGATGTCCCCTGCCTCCTCTCTCCTACCTCCTCTCTCCTACCTCCTCTCCTTTTCTACCTCCTCTCTCTCCTCCCTCTCTCCTCCCTCTCTACTACCTCCTTGCTTCCCTCTCGCTCATCTCCTCCCTTTTTCCTCCCTCTTTCTCTCCAACCTCCTTCTTCCTCCCTCTCATACCTCCTCACTCCCTCTCTCCTACCTCCTTGCTCCCTCACTGATGTCCCCTGCCTCCTCTCTCCTACCTCCTCTCTCCTACCTCCTCTCCTTTTCTACCTCCTCTCTCTCCTCCCTCTCTACTACCTCCTTGCTTCCCTCTCGCTCATCTCCTCCCTTTTTCCTCCCTCTTTCTCTCCAACCTCCTTCTTCCTCCCTCTCATACCTCCTCACTCCCTCTCTGTTACCTCCTTGCTCCCTCACTGATGTCCCCTGCCTCCTCTCTCCTACCTCCTTTCTCTTTCCTCTCATGTCTCCTCTCTCCTACCTCCTCTCGTCCCTCTCCTCTCCCCCCGTCTTCCCCCTCGCTCCACCGCCCCGTAACTAATCGGCCTTAACCATATCTCCAGCTGTTGTGGCGTTGTGGGACTAAATCACAACAGTGGTGAGTTATTATGGCCGCCGTGTGAGCTGATTGTATTAATGCCGCTCTGATTGGGCCACATCCATCATTTTATTCGGAGCGATGAAGAGGTAATAACTAGCTTCATCCCGCTAATGGAAAGCACTGTTAAGAGGCCGATTTGGACTAAACGCTGGTAACAAGACGCGCATTAGATATATGAACGTATCGCGGCCGTGTCCTCCGTTTCTCCTTTAGATCCCGGTTCAACTCGTGTCACTAAACGTAACTGTTATAACGACGCGTTGTATCATAATAAGTGAAAAGGGAGAGAAACAATAAGGGAGAGAACTGTTTTTATAGGTCCTATATTATACGTTATTCAGGTGGTAGTTAAAGCCACAGTGTGTAACTTTTTTTTTTCTTCCTGCTTGTTCCTTGGGCGATAATATTCCAGAGTATGACATAAAATCTATCTATCTCCATGGAGAATGTTCCGAAGTGTGGTTTTAACTTTCCACCACAACAGTTACATAGTGCACCTTTCACCAAAGTAGAAACATCTTTACACCAAGTTACAAGTTAAGTCTGTGGTGAGGCGAGCGCTCTCACGGTACGGAGCATGGTATTTTTAAGCAATTAAGATACCCATACTTAAATAATTGCGTTTATTTGTTTTATAATTAGGCAAAAAGTTCAGCAGCAGGGATTTAAAAGGAGTTACAAGGAAAAAGTTGAGTTGATCTGCATATCCATTAAAGCTTAAGGGGAGATGCTCTGTCAGAACCATAGACTGTATATATAAATGGACATAGCTAACCTGTTAGCCACCGCGTTCGAAACAGGAAGTGCTCATGGGCGCGCTTCTGGTTCCAATTCACTTTACATTGAAAAGTTGTCACCCCTCTTTCTGTAACTGCTGAAGTGAGCCTCGCCATTTTGGTCTTCAAATGTTCATATTAACCTGCTCTACATGATCCTGGTGTTTTTATTTTGCTATGATGACGAACATGAACAAACAAATCAGGTGCCTTCATTCCCCGTGGTCGCTCCCGCTAGCGTTAGCAATACTGTCAGGCAAATCTGTTGCTAAGTGGCCTCTCCCTGCCAAACAAGCAGTGTGGGCAGGAAGGGGCATTACCTTCAAGAGCCTCACTGCAGATTGCCTCTTTGGTTGCTACGATACTCGCGGTCAGAATTCCAAATATGAAAGTTGGCTCCAATTCTCCCCTGCCTCTTTGGTTGCTACGATACTCGCGGTCAGAATTCCAAATATGAAAGTTGGCTCCAAATTCTCCCCTATAACTGCTCTAGCCTCAATGAGCTTCATTTGACTGGAGCCGAACGCTATGGGTGATGTCACGATCACTTAGTCCACTTCTTCATACGGTCTATGGTCAAAAGCTTCAAATGATGTAATAAAACTGATAACTCATCGCTTTACTGACCTCTTGCGGTTGGACCCGTAATAAGATATCAAAATTGGCTTCAGTGTGAAGTGTCTTGCTCAAGTACACAACAGTATGCACTCAGATGACATTTGAAGAGGCTGTATCCGTCCACAGTCATTACGCTTGCTACTTGGACTGCTAATTTTCTTATGGGCGGGTCAAAACGAATGACACCCAGACATCCTTGAGCCCGACCTTACCTGGGAATGTCTCCTTTGGGTGGTCATTACCGCTATGGGCCCGGCTGTCACCACGTCTCGCCCGGTCTGGAGTATATGACCCCTTTAAACGGCGCTAGCAAAATAGGCAAGTCAAACATTGGAAACCCCATTAGCGTTAAATCTGACAGTTAAACGTTTAGGTAATAGCCAATTAGCGTCGGTAGTGAAGTTAGCGTGCAGCAAGGAAGGAAGGAAGGAAGCCATTTTGGGATTTAGCCTTCACGTAGGACGCTGGGTGGACAGCGAGGGGTGCTATCCGGAGCTGACTTGTCTCTTGTCTAATGTATGGTACAGTGTAAGTGCTGTTGGATGCGCGGTAAAGCAGGGCGTGTGGGCGCAAATGCAGAGGAGGGAGCAGCGCTGATTAAATGCTGTGGTAAATTTAGTGAGCAGCCGGGAGCATTAAGAGCTGCGCGTTTATCACAAGTACGAATGAAACACACAAGCTAGGATGAGTGAGCTCAGACTGGATGTGAGGAAGAAATGGAAAGAAATATAGATATGTGTTTGAATGAAAGATATATTCAGTGGGTAAGATGGTGCCAGGGTGAGTGGCTTGTCGTACTGTACTTACGGTTTTGTCACTCCCGTCTATTGCTCCCCTAATGATGTTATCCCCCCTCCTCTTTTTAAACAGGTCTTCCCCATGTCCTTTCTATTTTAAATTGAAGCTTGGCCAGTGGAGTTTTAAACATACAGCAGTGCAACTGTTGTTAAAAAAAACCCAACCCCCTGCCAATCTCTAAACTCCTTCTGCTGTCCAAAATGCTGGAAAAAATTGCGTATATGCAACTGACCTCTTTTTTGAATGAAAATGGTATTTCAGAGATTTTCCAGTCAGGTTTTAAAAGTGGACACGGCACAGTCAGCTTTGTTCAGACTCTTTAGTGACATCCCTCTGGACTTGGTCGCTGGACACACTGTTACTCTCTTGTTGTTGAATCTAACCGCGGCGTTCGATATGGTGGACCACCAGAGTTTACTGTCTCATTTGGAAAATTGGCTGGGCATTAGGTGTCTAGCCTTATCCTGGTTCAGGTCCTACTTGGCCAACCGAGCTTCGCTGTCTGCTGACCTTTCTATCATGTGAAGTGCCCCAAGGGTCAGTTCTCAGGTCTCTACTTTTTTTCACGTTATCTGTTGCCTCTTGGGTCAATTCAATGAAAACAGAAGGTTTCATTTTATATTTATGCAGATGACTGCCAGTTGTACGTGCCACTGAACCAATCTAACCAGTCTCGTTGAGTTTTTGGATGAAATCAAAGCATGGATGGCTTCTAACTTCCTGCACTTCAGTAAGAAAAAAAAAACTGAGGTAGTGTTGTTCTCTCCCAGTGACTCTGCTGCAGCTGCTCCTACAGAGTTGGGCTCCTTGACCCAGGCCGTGAGCCCTGTAGCGACAAATTTAGGTGTGAAAATGGGCTGTGTTTTTAAACTTGATGCAAAAAATTCACTTTGTTGTGAAGATCAGCTTTTTCAGTTGAAGCGACTTGCTGAAGCGAAACTGATTTTATCTCATCATAACTTTGAGAGTTTAGTCCATGCTTTTATTACCTCTCGTTTAGATTATTGCAATTCACTTTACACAGGACTCAGAAAAACCTCACTTTCTCGTTTACAGCCAGTGCAGAACGCAGCCACCCGACTTTTAACTGGGTCATGTAAATTTGACCACATATCCCCCATTCTTCAGTCTAATCACTGGCTTCCTGTGCACCTTCGCATTGATTTTTAAATTATTTTATTTGCTTTTAAATGTCGTCATGGTCTGACCCCTCAGTACCTGTCTGTGCTTGTACCTCATACCCCTCTCGTGCACTCAGGTCAGCAGATCAGGCTCTTCTCCATGTCCCAAAGACCAGTTGAAAACACAGAGGTGATTGTGTTTTTGCAGTGGCTGCTCCAAGGCTGTGGAATCAGCTCCCTCTACACATTAGGCTGTCTGACTCACTCCCTGTGTTTAAATCCCTCCTAATGAGTCACTTTTTCTCCTTGACTTTTAACTCAGTTTGAGGGTTGACTGTTAACCATTTGTTACTGTTTTGTTATGTGTTCTGTTTAATCTGTGTACAGAACTTCAGTCGACTGGGTTGTGCTCCAGAAATTAAGCTGAGTTGAGAGTTGAGTTGAATATATGTTTTGGTCAGAGGTCACAAAGGCACTATAATCCAAATATCTTGATGGAAATTAAACCTAATAAACTGACTTCCCCCTGGACACTAACTGTGATGCAGTTACAGGACACAGAGGAGGGACACTTCTGTCCTGGGGGCTTTTACTCCCCTCAAACTGACCTGACACAAGTCTACGGACCGGACCACTCTTCTTGTTACGCTGAGACTGTAGAGATGACATCCATCCATCCATTTTCTTTCCCTTTATCCGGGGCCGGGTCGCACAGCTAGCAGTGTAAGCAGGGAGGCCCAGATTTACCTTTCCACACACACTTCGCCCAGCTCTTCTGGGAAATCCCCAGGCGTTTCCAGCCCAACGAGAGACATAGTCCCTCCAGTGTGTCCTGGGTCTTCCCCGGGGCCTCCTCCCAGGGAGACATGCTGGATGCCCACGGAGGGGTCCAGGAGGCATCCTGATCTTTTCCTTTTCTGTGGAGAGCCGAAGTCACTCATAGCAAGAATCCATGTAATTGAATTAGATAGACATGTTTAAGTTCTTGCTGTGGACCAGAAAAGTTACACTGTGCACCTTTCAATTGCACTCAAAAGAAGATGAAAATTAATCAACACAAGCCATTTAACTTAAGCAGATTTGTATTTTAGTAGTGTAGAAGAGCCTGAAGAAAGGTACAGAAATGAATTTGCTTTGGTTGCAGCGCCCCCTAGTGGCTGTACAAGTCTGCTGTTTCTCTCATCTGTCTCCAGTGGGCAGCATCATTATGGAGGTGACATGAACCATTACCCAAGCTGAGAGGAGGACATATTTACAACCAGGGCTGTCCCAGGAGCCCCAGTGTGGGGGGTGAGCAGGGCCGTTTCCTGTGGTAGAGCAGTAGATCCATACTGCAGGACAAGATGTTCTATAAGGGAATATATGTGGTTGTGGCATCAGGTTTAACTATCCATCTTTCAGCTATGTGTTAGTCATTTCTCTGCAGTCTCCCCTTTCAAAACCAATTTTGATCAAGTCTATTCATGGGTTTCAGGAAAATATTTTTTTCTTGATTTGAAGGTTTTTGTGATGATTTTTCTCAAAAAATATTTTTTTAATCAAATTAAAAAAAAATCTAAAACAATATGACTCAGGCACAGTTCACAGTGTAGTTCAACAGATCTAGCCAACAAACTATATACAAATAGGTGCGTTAGTTTCAGTGTAGTTTGCTCCTCCCTTCAGACAGATATAAGGCACTGTCCGCTTGGATGACGTCTCCACTGTAAAACTTTTGTCCATTTAACACAATTTTCTTGTGTTATGAAACTTTAGACCACTGCAAACCATTTAAACCAAATAGGTCAGTTTTTCATGTTTCTAAGACGGTAAGATCCAGGTGCAGAGCCTTTAAATGATTACATCATTTACCACCCCTCGACTGTTGCCGTATCACATCTCTAACAGTGAGGCATGGGAGATAGAGGAGTGAGGAGGGGGAGCGGGAGTCCAACAACTAATTAGATTTAAGTCTCGGATACGCTAAAAGCTTGTGTGGACTCTCTGCCAACAACCACCCAACCACCCCGCCCACCTACCCATCCAACCATCCAAGCACCCACCTCCCAGGCCGGTCCAACCCCAGCCGGAGTGCGTGCGTCCCGGGGTTATCGGTGGAGCTAAGCATGGCTGGTAATTGAATAATGACAGAAGGCCCCTTGATGGATCACCTGTCACTCTCCCCCCTCTCCGGTCTCCATCACTGTCACATGCGCTACAACCTCTGCAAAATTGTCTCCGGTGGTTGTTGTTAGCCGCTAACAGCCGCGCCAGGCACATAAACAAGCGCACTTTAGCACTTAGCCGGCACGGGTGTGAAAGTACCTGTCAGGTATGATTACAGGATAAAAGTAATCAGCTTAAGTAGACAGAACACAAGACAACGGGACTTCCACATCCGACCATGACAATGAGGTGATATTCCACAAAGCGACAGTTTGACTTCCAAGTAATATTCCGATTTCGTACAACAAAAACCTGCAACAAGTGCTAGATGCGACCACTGCCCTACCGCACAGTCCTGTCCCAGGCAAAAAAAACCCACATCTGAGATAATGAGGTGAGGCCAAGATCGAGATCACATGAAGAAATTAAAAAAGCCCATTAACCTCTTAACGTTCCGACGGCGTC
>KN485445.1:123290-134382 GCA_000787095.1 Periophthalmodon schlosseri | reverse complement strand
CACACAGCCCTCTGCAGGCTGGGCTCACACACAGTCCAGGAATCAGTTCATGCTCAGGCTATTTCATTATCTGCTTTAAATTCATGCTTGTTTGTGGCTGGCTGCAGTTATTCCTAAAATCCTAAAATCTGTATTTCAATAACAGTGAGTTATGCTCAGTTGATAGTAAGTATTTTTCTGCTTTCTTGTATGCTATGGTTTCATGCCCTGAGTATTTTTAACATTTACAGGAGATACTTGTCAAACTGTAATATGTAAAAGATCCACAGATAATGTAATGCCATAGCCGATTTACTTCTGAAAATATGTGGAATTCCATCAATGTGTAACATATTTATGTGAAGAATCAATTTCAACTTAGTTTCTTATTCATTTAAAAGAAGAGTGAGGCTGCCCTTTCCAACTGTCAGATTGTGACTAACAGATCATTTTATAACACCAGATTTGTGCATCTCTCCGGTGAATGAGAAAACAAAAGCTTTTTCAGTTCACTGTTGTTCAAATCTGCATGACTCACTAACATAACAGATAGTGCTGCTGTGCTATTTGAACATATGACCGTAGGTGAAACGTTTTACCAATATCTGCTAGCGTTTGACTCCTCTCTTTCTGCTTGTTGTCTCTGTGAGTTCCAGGCTGACGGCTTCCACAGTCTGTGATGGCAGATAGTAGCACTTCAGGCCTTGCTGGAGAAGGACGTGCCCTTGATGTGCTGGAGAGCCATGAGAAAGTGGGCAGATGATAAAATGGACTGGATATCAGGCCCGAGCAGAGGTTAATGTGAGACCAGCGACTCCAGGCACTATAAGCTCCGCAGTATGCTCCCCTCACCCTCTACACACCAACAGCTCACGACTCCTGGTGATAATTTGCAGAGGTAGCTAGCCAAAGTCTGCAGTAGAGTAAGACTGTTGATTCTTCCAGATATGAACTCAGTGGAAAATGTATTCAAATGATTACTCAAGTATAAATGTTTTTTTTTTTATTCGTACGCCATTTCCCCCCATGTATCTGGGCAAAAATGGCCTTGTCCCAGTGCAGATATACTGTGTAAGCAGCTCTTGAGGTCAAATTAAGTCCGCTGTGTGCTGTTTGCATCTTATGTGTCTTATGTGATGATCGGAAAGTTGGCGTTAGCATGCTAGTTGTTGTTAGAGTACATTTTTTCGTAACATAGAAGTGTGACCATACTTGTTGTCGGTGCCCAATCTCGTCAGATACTTGAAGCGAAGCAAAGCCTGACCTGGTTAGCACTTGGACGGGAGACCGCTGTGAATACCAGGTGCAGCAGTGGGGAAGCAGTGGCTCTAGGCTCTTGTTGTGTCCTTAGGCAAGACACTTCACTCACCTTGCCTATTATGTGGAGTGAATGAATAATGCACTCGAAAGCACTTCGGGAGCCTTGAAAGCCTTTATGTGAGTCCAATGCATTATTACAACCTTTGAAATCTAAATCTGCATTCAGTTTATACTCCAAGTTCCAAGCCTCTGAAACTAGAAGTGTCTTGCCCAAGGACAAAGCGACTGTAAAGTGGAATTAATCATATAAATCTCAGGTTAGTTTGAAGGCCTGATTTTAAAAGCGCTGTATGATTGGCAGAAATTCTCTTCAAAATGTTTTTTTCTGCTTGTTATTGTCGCGCAGAGCTTCCAGCAGCCATGAAAGCTCTTTAACACATTCACATCCAACACATTCACAACACAAACGCTTTACAATATGTTGTTTTCCCAAAGCTTTTGTGCTACCGGGAAGCGCCATTCTCATCTTTCGGTTCAAATGGGAGGATGAAAAGGGATTTCTCTGAGATTGGCACTCGTAAGCCTGGATAAGCTCTCATAAATATTAGTTTGTCTATGACAGTGCACATACAAATAAACTTTTAGCACATTGTGAATCCAAATCCACTCCACCCCGGCAACCATAAACGAATATCATGCAAAGACACGGCAGAGGATTACACCAGATGTCAAGTTGTGTTGCCGTGGGTACAGTTCACATATTATTTCATAATATGGTAAAAATAGTAATCCACAAAACAAAGTAGCACTATGCATTATAGAGCATAAATATTTCATTGTATTTGTTAGAGGCTAATGTTGTCCTCGAGTTGTAGACACAAGCTGAACACACTCTGCAGCAAGAAGTAAGTTTATTTAGGCTAGTTCAGGACACAGAGAAAGATTACACAATGTGCCAGTCTGCAATAGAGACAGATTCAACATGGCAAATTTTCGGTTCATCAGATCCAACTTATCAGCGCAGTCAGCCAGATTATTCATACATTCTATGGTCATGTCCCACATACTGCTTCACCACATGGTCACAAACCAAACCTCACTTAAACCAGTAGAGTCACTGTACAAACAAACAAAACAGATACTGCACAAAAACCCCAAAGACATCACCATTACACCATTTCATTCTAAGTCACCAAACACTCATATCTGTGTCTAATATATACAGTCATACACGGTTTGTCATCTCCCCCACTTAGAATGACAGTTTGTGAGTTTGTGAGGTACTGCACATGGGATAACCAGAGGTGCAGCTCGCGGAGACTGTATAGCTCCACTCCGGAAAAGTGCCTTCCCCGGAAACATGAGCGAGCCGGGCCTCTTACCATCAAAACACGATTCATAACAAATCAGACCTGTCAACATTCTTTCTCTTGTCATGTCTGTTTGAAAGTTTTTTTAATATAGTTCTTTTAGTAGTTACACAATTTGACCTTTTATGTAATTATGTGGTACTGCTACTATACACTTATTATTTAGCTATAGGCTTTAATGTATTATAAACTAGAGGGAACCGGGCCCAATCTTTAAATATTTTAAAATCTTTGTTGAATACTCATTTATTTGCATTGGCTTTTAACAAGAGCTGAGCGGGACACTTGTATTGTATTTGTTTTGTTGTCCGTGTACCAACACCATCGTGAGAGTTTCTTGGACCCCCAGTCTGCTGTACATCTCCATCTTAAAGCCACTAACCACTCCTCTAAAGATAGTGAGGTAGAGATCTTAGCCAGTAAGTGGTTTGAGAGGAGAATTAACGAGGCAATTTTTGTTAGGAAAGACAATCCTTCCTTAAACAGAAATGGGGACCTTAGACATCATCTGTCTCCTGTTTATAACTCCATCCTCAGACCCAAAACAAAGAAAACATTAGGGCTAGCCAGGATGCTAATAGGTGTGAACGCCATTAGGGGCTTGAATGATTATGCTAAGTATGATTCAGGCACAGTGCAGCTCAATAGACCCAGCCTACAAACAGAAAGTGTGAACAATAGGTGTTTTTAGTTTCAGTGTAGTTAGCTCCTCCTTTCAGGCAGATATAAGGCAGTGTCCACCATTAATCTGACCAGAACTGAAGAAGCGGCTTGGATGAGCAGTGAAATGTCTTCACTCCTACAGCTTTTTGTCCAGTTGACAGATTTTATATTTTTCTTTTACTATTTGTATTGTTCTACCGTGTTTTTGCTTTTTTTTTTTTTTTTAAGATTTAACTTTATATCGCCTTTGTAAAGCACTTTAGGCAGCTGTGGTTATTTTTAAATGTGCTTTATAAATACATTTGTCTTGACTTGACTTACTCTCATTGTACTATTATGTTGTCTTTTAACATCTGTTCAGGGACCAGAATTTTGGCTAATTGTAGTACAGTAATGTTGATTAATGCACACTGTCCCTGTCAAAAATTGGTTAAAATATTTAAAGTAGGACTTTAGATGAATTATTTGCAAAGTATCCGCTGTTAAATTGCACTCAGTATGACCTTTGGTACTGCTATCCGAGCAGTATGCAAGATTTGTGAATGAATAAGAATATGAATGAGGCTGATTTAAAATTCTCAGTTCAACAGTCAGCATTTCCCATACATTTAACCCATAGTAGACTCTAGAGCTACAACGATTAATAATTCAATCATTTTAATAATCGTTCATCATTATCTGGAGCATAAACAGACTGTGAAACATGTCATTTGCAATACAACATGTAACATACAGTAGGTTTGAAAAAAGTATAGCAAAATCAGATACTAATCGATACTAAAACTACTATCGAAACTACTCATTTGAGAAGGTATCGATACTAGAAAAGTTACATTCACAGGACAGAAATGAACCTTTCCTGAAGCTTTAGAATGATCTTGAGCTGTATCAGAACAATTATAAGACACATATACTGGAAACGCCCTAAAGTAGGACTTTAGATGAATTATTTGCAAAGTATCCGCTGTTAAATTGCACTCAGTATGACCTTTGGTACTGCTATCCGAGCAGTATGCAAGATTTGTGAATGAATAAGAATATGAATGAGGCTGATTTAAAATTCTCAGTTCAACAGTCAGCATTTCCCATACATTTAACCCATAGTAGACTCTAGAGCTACAACGATTAATAATTCAATCATTTTAATAATCGTTCATCATTATCTGGAGCATAAACAGACTGTGAAACATGTCATTTGCAATACAACATGTAACATACAGTAGGTTTGAAAAAAGTATAGCAAAATCAGATACTAATCGATACTAAAACTACTATCGAAACTACTCATTTGAGAAGGTATCGATACTAGAAAAGTTACATTCACAGGACAGAAATGAACCTTTCCTGAAGCTTTAGAATGATCTTGAGCTGTATCAGAACAATTATAAGACACATATACTAGTAAACGCCCATGGACCACTATGGAACTTACCTGGACGACTGAGGGATTACACAGATATAAGGCCACATGGGACAATATAAAAGAAAGTACTATGATTTAATGTTGTCTGAAGAAAATGTGTTTTTAATTATCATTGTATGGTATCGGAATTAGTAATTGCAGTATCGAGTCTATTCCTTAGTTTCGAAATCGAGTTTGAAATTTTAGCATCGTGACAACACTATCATACACATAGCAGCATTATTAAATCCAAAACACTTATTATATGATTTAACTGGTTAGATTTTACTTTAAAGAAATGCACATCACCAATAACAGATGTCTCCAGCGTCACTTTGAATATTTTCTATCCATAATAAATAGGCCTGTATTCTGTTTTAAAAATCACTATAACCTACATTTTCATTTTGCAAGAACAGACTGTCACTACCAACCACCACGGCTGTGCATCTGTTCTGACTTCACTGCTCCCCTTGTTTAGCGAGTTAGGAGAGCGTCTGAATCCTCGTGTTGGAATCCAGTGAGAGGAGAGGATAAAGGTAACTCTGCGCCGGTTGGCTCAGGTCCTGGAGGGAAGCATGAATACACTGTGAGTCAATAATTTATGCATTCACAGCCTCACACACACGTCGAAAAACACACAGCTTTGGAGGGAGCGCCGCACAGGACTCCCGGCGCTTCAGGGACACAATCTAACAACTAGACGCCACACGTATGTTGCCAGATGCGAGAAACTGGGGTAGCGTTGAAGCTGGTATCTGGGCTGCGTTGGCTTGCCTGATGTAAGTCGATGGTAATGTTAGCTTTAGATGCTTTGGGGTTAAATGCTTACAGTCATATGCTGTCTCCAACATTGCCTGACACATCACTTCAAGCTTACATAATGCAGTTCTGCCCTAATTTCTACCCCTCTCTCCCTGCACTAGCAACAACGGGAGGTCTTGGAGCTAAACTAAGCAAAATGACACCATCAGTCTGACAAATGCATAAGTCAAAGGTAATGTGACATGGTTTGCTGTCCTATTATGAATGACATGGAGCTGTGTTTGTCAGGAAAATTAAAAAACACAAGCAGGAAATTGAAAAAGTAACCTTTAATCTCCCCGGGCCGCCTTGTGTACGTTTGAAAAAGAGGCTAGAGTAATGTCATACCTGTCAAAAGTTGCAAATGAGTTGGCACCCTATGTCAGCATATACCCTTTTGCTTTCTTCCGTGTCAGGTAATTGGATGTTTCCATGGATACGGGCTGCTTCCAGAAAGCGGCTAAGAATACAGTCTGGTCCCCTGTTCTCATGCAGATGTAGCTTTTGTTCTTTTAGTGTAGTTAGATTAGGGTCAAATCAAATCATTTTGTTTCAAGATCTTTGAATGCTAAATTTGCCTTTTTCTTATGACTAATATTTTTATTTTAATTTGGGGAGAGAAGGACACTCTTGGCATCAGTACATTTTATGATTTGCCCCAGGCCCTCAGTGCAGCCGCTACATAGAGTGCAGCTGTTGGACCACTCGGGGCATGGCATCATCTTTGCATTTCTACATGAGAGAACTAATTAGTCAGTGTCTGTCAGTACAAACAAGACCAATTGATGTGTCATACAAACCTCAAAATAGTTTGGATTCTTCTTCTTAATCCTCCCAGACTCAGTATACAATATATTTTTAGTATATTTGCCTTGAAATTCAACACATCGAGGCAGGTTCTCCTAACCATGAACCAAGGTCAAGACATGCAGTAGGGTTGCTCATTGTTTTGTGTGCTGCTGCCCCACTGATATTACAGGATGAGTCAAATACAGAAGAATTTTCCCTAGAGTCTGACAAAAGCTCCTTTAAAAGTGCACGAGGTGCACAGGTGGAGGATGCACCATCTACCTGTCTCCATGGTAATGGTTTTGCTTTGTCTGGAATGTTATTTGCCTTTGTTTGTGAAGTTGGTTAATCTGCTTGTCTGTTATTGACCAATGACTGTCTCATTGTTTAATTTTCTAACTTTCTGTTGGTTAAATCAACAGTTTTGTTAAGCCCTGGGAGGTGACTGCTGTTCTGAATTGGGGCAATACAAAAATGCATTTATTTCATTGTTACATAGTATGGCATTAAACTTGACAAACTTGTGACAAGTTACTAGTCTGATCTATGGAAAGGTGACCCCACTCACAGTAAGAATACATGTTTCTCTCTGTATTTTGAGCAATAAAACAGCAATGGAATAAATGAATGAATAAATGCAAGATATGTTTAATTCCAGACTGTAGAACACTACAGGCAATGCAATAACGTCTCCATGGAGACAAGCAGGTGGCAGACCTTCCACCAGAAAAGTTACATAGTGCACCTTAAGGTAAAAGTGCACTTTATCTTTGCCATAACAATGAAGTGTATAAATATCGTACTATATTGTTTGATTTCATGTTTCTGAGTGTTGGACCAGCACATGAATTGCAAATTTGTGCTATATTACTTTTATTTTATTAAATACATTTGTTTTCCATGTTTTCCACGCTCCTTTGCCACTGCAGCAACATTTTATTTTAAATCATACATTTTTAAAATATCAGACTGCCTTACTGGTTCAACCCAGTCCATCTATCCAGACTTGTGAAAGCTCAAAATAAGCCAGGTACCTCATTTGGCTGTTTTCATTATAATACCATTGCCAGCATTGCACCAGTGTTATATCATTTCAGGTTTTGATCTCACCGCAACTTTGTCAGTGTTTAATATTCAGTCCTCAATAGGCTTGACTTACTGTGCATCCCACTCACACACACTCACACAAACAAACAAACAAACATATACCAAATGAATGCAAATCTTTTATTCATCAGCTAACAACTAAAGAAACAGCACACTCTAGTTATATTTACCTCCACATATTCTCTGGTCGGACTGTGTTTTTGCAATAAGAGACACTTTTTTTTGCTTTTTCAGAGCCGTTGCAAAAGTTTATGCTGATGGCACCATGTTCTATTTACAAATCTGACGTACTGAATGAGTGTTAAAATCAAAGCAAAAAATACAAAATAAAATTAAAATAAATATTTAAAAAGGCAGAATAGTCACATCAGAATCTTGTTGGGCATTTGTTTTCTAAAAATTGTACATGGAATTTTTGTGGACAGATTTTAGAGAGTGTCTGTCCTACATAAATGTCCCACATGGCTTATGATTACAAAGAATAGGAAAAATAATACCCCTTTTGTTTTGCATTTTGGGTAATATGAATGGGGTTCTCGCAAATTCAAACGATTATTTCTCGACAGTCTGAGTACCCATTGTTGCAGCGTTCATATAAAAGCCTTATTTTAAATGCAATAATAAGACAATGTATGTTCCATTTCAAACATGATGAAATGCTACGCTTCACTGCGCAAATGAGGATTTTCCATGGGGTTCGGTCAGGTCAAAAGAGGAAACTACTTCCTACATGAGGCAGGCGCACTCAGACCCCAGCATCAGTACGGAGCATGGCTGACTAGCGCGGCTGTATAATGCGTGGTGACTTGCTGACAGCGTCCAGATACAATGTGGGCCCTAATTAGTTGAGCGAAGATGACAGAGGTTGACCATAGCATACTGTGTGCACTCCTCTGCCTCTGAACTCCCGCGTTTATCGACTTGGGTTATCGATCGGTGGAACAAGTAAGTTGAGTGATTATGAAGGATGTCTCTCTTTGCCTGAGTGTTTCCAATGCACATTGACAATCCTTGTGTGCAATTATTCTCAAAGCTGTCATATCTGCACGCAATCTATGAAGACTTCCAAGAACACACATTTCCACGACAATGCAATGCAAAAAAGAGCTGCACAATGAACGTAATACACAGGCAATATGAATGATCAAAATAGTACCTGTAAATATTGATGCGTTCTGACTCACACATATGGGACATGAATACTGCATGTTAATTCTATTTAATATTAATTAATATGGAGACTGTGGCATGTGCCTAAAGAAATGAGAGGTGGTCTCTTCAAACGGATTGTCTACGTTTACACTGTTACGGACGCATAGGGAAAGCATTTGCATGTTTGCATGTGATAAACCTACGCTACATGGTTATGAATTTTAAAACACTGACATCATAACTGACCTTTAAGGCATTTTGAATGTACAGCGACTACTCACGGATATGTGGTGTCTTTTCTTTGTGTAAATTATGATTAAAGGATAAACCGCCATCAAGCACAATGTGAGTGTATGTGCGTGTTCCACAGTTCATCATATTTGTGCCAATTTTCTTCAAGTGCTTCACATGAGTGCAACCATTTTTAACTCTGAAGGCTGCGTATTGTACAATTGATATAGTACATAAACTTAATCCGTTTGAACTGAGCCTGGTCAACCATCACAATTTGGTTCTATTCTATACAATGACTTAATCTGCTCTCTGTGGATGGGAGTAAAATTCTCAGCCCTGGTCACAGTTGGACAGACATAGCCAATCAGAGAATGGGGCAGTACCAGTGGACATGGAATAAACTTCCTCAGTTTAATAGAATCAGACGCATGAAGCATACCTCAAAGACCACTACATTTAAATAAACAGCTGGGTGCTTAGTTTGCTTGTCAGTAAATCATCTCAGTATGCAAGGGAATTAATTTGATTTAAATATTAAATTCACAAGTAGTGTATCAAACAAGAAAACACTGAGAAAAAATACATTTGGAAAAACAGCTGACAGTTGACAGTATTGCAAAATTCCAGTTTGAACCCAGAAATGAGTATGTGTGTTTTAACTGATCAATAGATAGGAACAGATATATTTCATAAGTCTGCCCATCAGTTCATCTGGTTTGACCTATTTTTGAATGGTGTGTAAGAATCACTTGGTGCGTTCATTTATTAATGCCAGACCTGGGTACCTTACTCATTTTCATTTGATTATAAAATTATATTGTAGTTACATTATATTTCTACTTAAAATAATCTAATATAATGTTTATTTTTTATATGCTTATAGAAAAAAATATTAAAAAAAAGATTATAGTTCTCAATTTTAAATACATCTTTGTGAATAATGTATCTATGGAAATCCCTGTAAATAAATCAAAAGCAAACCCGGGTCTACAGGTGCAAAAGGGCGCATTGCCACCTCAGTTAAAATGTTTGCACCCTCATTTCAGGCGACTAACAGAATGTCACTTAAATCAGTCAGTTTGGTCTGCACCCGGGCCCTATCAAAAGCGAGGGGAAAAACACCACAGTGATGGATATATATTGTGGACCTGTCCCACACCCACATGTAAAACCATGTCCAAAAATATGACTTCTGTTTCGACACTGGACTTGGCATCACTTACCCCTCGATTGGATTTAGCTTCATTACAGATCAATTTGAGAGTGTACAACCGGGAGACATTGATATCTCTGCAACAAAAAAAAAACATTGAATATTTTTGGACTGGGAACATTGCTGCACACCTCATTAACCCATCATCCTAAAACGCAGCTAATTTAGGCCTAAAAGCTTAGTCTCCCTTTGTCGCCAGCGAAATAGCTGCAGGATGGATATTTTTTCTATGCGAGTGAATCATAGCAACCCTGAATCTCCACGAGCCTGTTCATAATCGTATTTACACATTTTAAACTGTTAAGTACCACGGGGACATAGTGTGAAGTGATACTTTAAAACAAATAGTGTCCCTGTTGCTAAACCCTGCACAGCTGAGAAATGTGCAATAACACAGATGATAAAAACAATTGTCTCTGAGTCTGTAAAATTCTTAACACATTGAGTAGCGTCTGGTGGAATTCAAAACTGTGTAAAAGTAGTTCGCTTTTCCAGAACTTCCAAGTAATCTGGATCAATGTGGAGTTTTGCTTTTAGCTCCCAGTACTCGCTCCGGTTAGGTTCAACATAAACAGTACTTGGAGCTGTACAGTACAAAATTGTCTGGTGTATTTGTTCCGGTGGCACGTATTGTTGTCTATTTTCAAAGTCTGCTGAAGAATACTGACTTGATGAGTGCGCCGCATGCCTACACGGTAAAGTATTGTTATAGCGTTTGTTGGGATCATGTGCGTCCCGGTAGTAGCACGGCTCTTCTCGATGAGGAGTGGTTGGCTTGTTAAGCGGTTCGGGAGTGGTGGCGCTGTACTCAGAACTCAAAACGTTACTGGCAGCTTCCTCATCTGAATTAGCCAAAAACGGTCCACTGATCTCGTCAAAGTCTCTATATCCATCCACGGATTTGTTATCGGTCGGCGTTTGGACGGTTGTTCGGCTCGTCGGTTCTGTCGGCGGTGGGATGTACTCGTAAACGTGTCCGGCAGACGTCCGCACTTTCGGAATGGCGCCCTTTTTGTACAGTCCGTATTCCATGTTGAGGGAACTGATGCAAGCGTTCATGGATTCATTCTGCTCGTGTTGGTTCTTCTGTTTGCGCTTTTTCATGGCTACGAACAGGCC
>KN485445.1:66351-123274 GCA_000787095.1 Periophthalmodon schlosseri | reverse complement strand
TTTCCTGGGGACCGAACGGGCCGGCCGCCACAAAAACCGACATGATAAATATGAGGAGGAGGGCAAGTATCATGACGGACAGAGGGATGGCGTTGTTGTGCATGTCCGAATCCAGAGACGTTTCTATGGTGATGGTGCTGCCTGGGAAGGTCTCTTCAGATGGAGGGATCATGGAAGCTAACACCTCCGAGTTATTGGGGCAGAAATGGGAAGCCTTAATGTATCTCATATCCTCCCCCGCTAGCTTCTTAGGAGCGCCGCAGATGACATTGTTTACAACTGTGCCTGTGCTAAGCTGCTCTAGCCACGACTTCAGCTCCAGAATGCTACAAGAGCAATCCCAGGGATTCTCAAACAAGTCCACTTGGACCAGGGCTGTAAGCTGATCCAGGACGCCGCTGACTGGCAGATATCGCAAATGGTTGTTGCGCAGATTAAGGCGAGCTAATGTGAGCCCATAAAACGTTCCTGCTGGTAAGGTTTTTAAGAGGTTATTATTAAGAAAAAGGAGCTGGAGTTTTGGCACATGCTGAAATGCGTCTGTCGTGACCTCCTTTATAACATTGTACTCGAGATACAAGAACTGCAGGCTTTCTAAGCCATACAACATGCCAGCAGTGAGGCGATCTATCAAGTTCCCATTCAGGTAAAGTCTTCTAAGATTGGTTAGGTCTCCAAAAGCTCTTTCATGTATACGTGCTATTCTGTTGTTACCAAGGTGAAGCAAGTCTAGTCCAGTAGCCTCAATAAAGTCTGCTTGTTCCACCTCTGTGATATAGTTCCCAGTGAGATACATCTTTTTGGGATTGTACGGTTTGGGCTCTAAGTCCGATATCTGCTCTATCTTTCGCTCTTGGCAGTTCACATTTAGGCCCAGGTCTGATATTTGCAGGTTACATGTACAAGCTGTGGGACAGTCTAAAGGCACGGGTGATTTTGTCTGATATGAAACAATCTGCCCATAGTTTTGTGGCTTATTTGACGGGACACGAGCAGTTGGCCTTGTTTTTAACTTGCCTGACTGGCGCGGCCCCTTGGTGGGTCTTGATGACGAGCGCGCAATCCCAGATGATGTTAAGGAGGATGTGACCAGCGGCGGAGTAGTCCTATAGTATGCATCAGTGCTCAAATGAGGCAGGGGCGGCATCTCATATTCAGCAATGGCTCTCCTCGGGCACAACTCCTGTTTCGAGACCTCGTCAAGATCTCTTCCGTGGAGGCGAAACGGAAACTCGCAAACTACATCCCCAACTAAGGCCGTGTACGATATGCTCTCCAGCCAAGTTTTGAGTGCAATAAGTTCACAAGAGCAGTTCCAAGGGTTCTCCTCCAGCTGCAGCTCCACCACACTGTTCATGTGCTCCAGTAGACCGGAGTAAGGAAGCACTTTGAGCTGATTGCCCCTTAAGTCCAAATGGGTCAGCGGAACATACTGGAAAATGTTGATGGGCAGGCTGGAGATGAGGTTGTCATTTAGGATTAGCACTTCCAGATGTCTGAGTCTGTTGAAGGTGTTCGGTGCCACTTGAGTGATGTAATTATAATCAATTTGCAGGTACTCCAGACTTTCCAGGCCAAAGAAAAGCTCTTCCCTCAAGGCGTCTATCTTGTTGTTGTTGAGATGCAATCGTCTTAATCCCTGAAGTCCGTTAAACGCTCCCGCCTCCACCTCCGAGATGTCGTTATTCCCCAGATGTAAAATTGTCACTCCTCTGTACTCGACAAAGTCGTTGGCGGAGAGCTTATGGAGTTGGTTCCCGGTAAGTAGGAGGTGATAGAGGGGGTAAAACGGAGGGCTTATGTCTGAGATGGCTGAGATTCCTCTGTTTTCACAGCTCACAGTCAGTATTCCCTCTTTCTCGTCACAGACGCACATTTTTTGACATATCTCCCCATAAGTGTCAAACGTCTGAGCCGTGCACGTTGATGCAGCACTTAAGAGAACATACCAAATCCAAAGAGGCATTTTCCAGCAGCAATGACGGCCAAGCTCACAGTTTAGGATTCCGCAAAGGTATCCACAGTGTCATCTAAGAATAAAAGACAGATAATAGTGTTAAAACTGGCAACTCTGAGAACAAGAGGAGGCTTTGTGTAGCGGCAAAAGCCAATGCCTGGATGCTCGTTTCCCAGAGGTAACTTCTGGCTGCTGATTTTAAATACAAAACAGGCTATAAAAAAGTAGCTCCCCCGGGCTATGCAAATAACATTCAAAAAGCAAGGTCAAAGCACCAAAACAACAGAGTAAGCGTGTTGTTAAGAGCAGCCATGTCACACTGGGAGGACTTTACATCCTGCGTCTCCCCCGTCACATACAATAACCTACATCATTTCAACTAATGCAACACAGCCACACAGAGGCTACATACCTCACGCACATTGATAAACACTGCTTATTCTCTCAAAATGGAAGCTTTTGAAGGCGTCACCGAGGATGAAAAGAAGCGCTGATCAACCATAACTGCCAAACGCTTCTCCTTTGAGCGCGCACTGCCGGAGGAGACACAGCGAAGCCTGGTAGCCTAACAAAGTTCCTCCCTCTTCTCTCCTCTCCTCTCTACTCGCGCTGTCTCTCCGCCTCTGTGTACGCGCGCACGCACACGGACACGCTGGTGTTGGTGGCGGTCGGGAGGATGTCAAGTCATCTCAGGCACAAAAATCAGCTTATTGGCGCGTCGCGCCAAGATAGGAAAGCCAAAAAGATGTTTGACCTACCTACGGAAAAAGCGCCCCATTTAAATAGAAAATCACATATCAATATTTCATCGCTGTAGACGCGTCTCCCCTGCTCTCAACCCGTTTGTTAATTGAATGATTCGGTGTAAAACCAAAAGGAGAGTTGCACAAGGCGTTAATAATATTCAGCTCTGAAACATCACAGGTGAAAAGCGAAAGCGCACATTCCTAACGCAGCTGTAAACGGGTCTGAAAGTTCAAAGTGATGCGTATTCCACCTGACAGGAAGAGCAGCTCTCCCCAGCAGCCCGTGCGGCAGGTTACACGCCAGATGCTCGTAAGGTGCTGCTTCTTACTTCTCTAATGTATAAAGTTTGTCCAATCAGGCACCAGAAGTTTGTTATCCTCTGGAATATTCATAGCTGAGTGTGAATCGTGCTCAGGCGAAGTGGGTGTGACAGACAGAACCTCAAATCTGTTGTGAAGCGTATTATATCACACTTTACAGCAGACAGATCCCATTTGAATCAAACCATAAGCAGCCGCTGTGCCACGACTTTGCACCAGAGATACCCAAATATTTCAGCTGTTGGCTCCTTACAGTAAGTTTGATGACGGGACAAACATTGGCTGGCCTCTCATTTGAGTTTAACCGGGATCCATCATTAAAGACATGAACAATGAAAAATTGTTTTCCAATAGGCTATTTAACGTTTATTTCAGTGTGAACACAAATATGCCTTAGGTTACAAAACAGTGAAGGTTGCGTAGAACAAAACGGATTAAACGGATTAAAAAATAATAATAACCACTAATTAAATAAACAAAAAAATAGATAATTCATGCCTTATTATGAACACATTATTTCAGACTCATCCATGGCTATTTAGAATTATTCTGTGATTATGAAATGGTTCAAATGTATTATTGTGTTATCATTTTTTTTATATCATTTTTATTATATTTATTTTTGATGCATTTTTCAACACTTCACCTGAGCTAACATGACCCATGCAGGTGTCACAAGAGGTTACTGTTGCTGCCCGGTCACAGCTTCCTGATAAATGACAGTATTCAGAGTTCACTTTATCAGGCCTGACAGCACCCATCACCCTCTCCATCTGTCTTGGAAGGGGTTTCCTCGATGTGGAGCTCTCCTGCAGGTGTTTCCACGATTATATGGGAGGTTTCCTGTCTGCCTCCATTGAACCGTCCACACATAGGCCTACAGGTTGTCATTTATTATTTAGTATATAAAAGCCTAGAGGTAACTCAAAGGTAGCTTATAAATGGAGGTATTGAGGAGAGCTGACAGCACGGAGCAATAAAAATAAGCTCATTTTTAAACTTTTTTGTCTTGTTGGTGAAAGTGTATGAAAGTGTAGTGGAAATAATCACGTTTGCAGTAGTAGTAGTAGTAGTAATGGTGGTAGTCGTGTTAGTAGTGTAGTAGTTGACGCCTCATAGTAGTAGTTGTTGTAGCAGCAGCAGC
Organism: Periophthalmodon schlosseri; assembly: GCA_000787095.1. Classification (NCBI taxonomy): domain Eukaryota; kingdom Metazoa; phylum Chordata; class Actinopteri; order Gobiiformes; family Gobiidae; genus Periophthalmodon; species Periophthalmodon schlosseri. The sequence goes on along the minus strand of KN485445.1, from coordinate 119,106 downwards.
AGCAGTTGTAGTTATAGTAGTAGTTGTAGTAATCGTGGTTGTAGTGGTTGTTTTTTTTCAACAGCAGACATGTCTGAAGTTCAGTTTTAGGGCCAATAGTATTGCAGTTATATTGCTATTACTCAAGTAAAGATTTCACCTACTACAAAAATGTATCGTGCTTTGTTAACCTCAAAGAACATTTCCACCATTCATAACCAAACTTAACAACCAACCATTGTTCTTGTCCCTACAGATGCTGGTAGAGGACAAACCATTGGAAACAGGTTTAAGGCATTAAATGGATTTGTAAATGTTTAATGGGAGCAATCAACAGAGCTGGTTTATTTATAGATAGAAACATGTACCTTCAGGGCAGCCATACAATTGGACTTTATTGGAAAGAGCTGGATGTGCATAAATACAAGAATAAGTGATAACATGACAGACCAGACCAATAAACCACCAAACACTATTGAAATGTGTTGTTTTTTCAGTAATGTGACAATTTATTCTCTACATTTCAAGTGCAAAATATAAAAATACGTACCTATATTACTACTACTAACTACTATTTCATCAACTGATACTCCTTTTTACCACTTCTTTCTAACACATCAGTACTTTAACAAGCTGTATCATTAGTATAATGCTACAAACACCAATGAAATAAAGTTACTGCTACCCAATGCCCTCAAGGTCAAACTTTGTAAAGAAATGATTGTTTATTTGTGTTGTTTTTCACAGCTAGTAGCATCTCAGAGCATGGCTTGGCTAGTCCAGATGATTGATAATTATATTGTGACGTAGACTCTGCAGACAGCATCTGCAGAAAGCGTCTGTTGTCTCTGTGTGTGGACCAACACCTGTGAGCAGCCTCCGCAGTAGCACTCAATGAAAAGTAATCCTGGTGGCGAGGCGCAGCTCTGCTTGGCTTATTAAAGTTAATTAGTAAATCAGTCATGCACAGTCTGACTCATTGTGTGTGGACTGTGGCCTTTTATTAACGAAAAAACAATGAGACCTAACATTTGGCGTAATGCTCAGAGGGGGAAGATGTGCTCTAAGTCTGTGCAAATGAATAAGTACTTTTCCGGAAAATTCTATCTATTGTGTATTAGTAAGTAGAGAAACTAGTAATTGCTATGAAAACTATTCTTCTATTGATTGTAACTGAAGCAATCTAATGCTACCACTGTAACGCCATACTGTACCTCTTTATTAAAGCAGACCTATTCTGCAAGATCGACTTTTCAGAGCTTTTAACCATGTTGTAGTTGTTTCCTTCTCATTTACCCTCTCGATGTTGTTTTTGGAGTGATTCTGTGCAATGAGTGTTGTGTGCAATTTTTATTTTGGCCCTTTTGTGATCCCAGCCCTGTGGGACAACGAATGGAAATGAGCCTTTGGCTATAATCCGGTGTGTTTACTTTCATGTTGTATCATGTCTGTTCATTAGTATGCATTGTCCCAATCAAATAAATGAATAAATACATAAATAAATACATTTGTGCATGTTTGAGCAATCTTTAATCGCTTGTTTTCAAGACGCCATTTTGCCGATCAACCCCCGTTTTCACCGCCACCGGCACACGCCCACTGTGACGTACGCACTTTGTTCTTCAGTTTTATTTTCTTAATTGGTGATACATTCGACAACACCGCGTGGTCATTTTGATACAAATGAAAAAAAATCTTCTACTTGGTCGCGTGATTCGCAACTTTCCATAGTAGGTGCCGATAACTTCACGACTCTTTGTTGTGATGGCGTTTACAGCAACGTCAGATCCCACTGGCACCACAGTTTTCTAACGTTGAAGTCAGCAATTAAGTCGTTTTAGATTAATATTGCAATTAAAAATGTGCAAATTATAACATAATGGTCCACGGGTGTCGTACATTATACCTATATAGCAGACACATTAGTTTAAAAAAAAACTAAAAAACTAAAAACTAATTCCACTCTGATCATAACTCTTGGATATGATAGTTTTTTGTCATACTATGACTTTTACTATTTCTTCTACTCCCTTTCACTGAATTGTTTGTACAAAACATCCTTGGTAATTTTACGTTTTAGCAAGCACATTTTCCACTCCTGTTATTGTCAGCCCTGAACTCCCCACTTCCAGGTTGAACTTATTTTGTTTGTTTACCTCCGTGGAGGTGGAGGTATTGGCTCTGTGCTTTGTGCTCTGCCCTTCTGTGGCTGATGCAGTGGCACTCGTGTGGAAAGATGTCAAGTATCATTGTTTACTGCTGTGTCCGGGTGGGGCCGTATCCATCATCTTGTGCACTTGGCTCGTGCTCACATGGGAATGGATTGCATGAGGGACAGTACCCGTGGCCCATATTAAAGAGATGTGTTTCTTATGTGTTTTCTCTTACTCTGCCTTAGCCAGAACACACTCACACTTCACACACCGGACTGGACTACCCCCATTACACTACTATGCTTGCATAAATTAGCATTCATCGTGGTTCCAGGGTAATGAGCGGACTGAGCAGCTGGCTAAATGTTATTATGATAAAAATAGCCGCTACGTAGATTAGTATGTTTTACTATGTGAAGGAAGACTATTTGTACTGCGTACAGGTCTGTGCCAGTTTTAGGTTTCTTAAGAGTGATTGACCAATCACACAGCAGAATTGTGGTTTGGGCAGAGGTCAAAGGTGAAGCACCCAAACGAAACAAAACAAACTATGGGAATGCAGACAGATGTAAAAATTGAACAGAAACATTTAGTTGTTTTTTTTTGTGCAGAGGCACTAAGTGCATTTGTGATAGGGAGAGGTCAATGTGATATAAATAAGGAACTCGAGAGATCATCGCCATGGTAACCTATAGTAAAGAATGTCCACTTACAGCAGACTGTGAGTGTAGAATTCTACGAAAGAACTCATACAAACTGAGAGGGAGCTGCATTATCTAATGCTCATGTTCTATCAAACTAATGTGTACTAAAAATATTGTTCATTTTAGGTAATAAATTATTCTTTAAAGTAACAGATGTGAAATAAACACAATAATTATGAATGTTGTGTCCATATGGTGTACTGATGCACAAACATAGTTTCATTCTGCAGAAAATGTAGACCAGTGCAAGGTTTTTAGGGTGAATATTCATTTTCATTATTCAGAGAAAATCTGTCCTGACAGAAACAGGCAGAGTTTATTGTATTATGAGGACCACAGATATACCATTATATGTCCATGGGAGAGATATCTGCTTTTTCTCTACTGTTTTTATATTCGTCTGAAGGTTTCGCCTTTTTCCAGTCCCTCATAATGGGAATCATCCCAGACTGAGAATGGGTCATGCCTCCTTGTCAAAGCTTCATCTCATCAGATCTCAAAAGCTAAGCAGGGCTGGGCCATTGTGTCCTTAGGCATGACACTTCACCCACATCGCCTACTATGAAAGTGGTGTGTGCCTGAGTGTTGGTGGTCAGAGAGGTCAGTGGCGCAGATTGACAGCCTTGCTTCCATCAGTCTGTCCCAGGACAGCTGTGGCACAATAGTAGCTTACCACCACGTAGTATGGAGTGCATAAATAATGCACACATGCATGAATTTGTAAAGCCACTTTGAGCGTCTGGAAAAGCCCTATATAAGATGCAGATAATGCATTATTATTACTGATAATGTTGACAGTGCAACTGTTGCTAAGGTAAGATTAAGGTGCACTTTGTTGTACCAGTGGGAAGTTTAGTCCTCTGCATTTGACCCATCCCTTAGTGCCACTGTGCCAACGTGTCAGGAGCAGTGGGCGACCACAGGGTGGCGCCTGGAGGCTCGTCTCCAGATGTTGAGCTGCTCAGGCAGGACCAGCTGGAGGACTTAACCCATGCTTGTTTATGCATGTTTATTTGCCTTCAGTGCAGAAGGTGGCCAGTGCAAACCTCATTTGAAACACACAAAAAAGAAACTCTGCCAAACTGAGTTTACACAATATATACAATCTACAATAATATTTACGTGTGTGTCCATTGTCTGTTGTTAATGAAATGACATAAAACTAAACAGAAGTACTTCTTGATGAACTACAGTCCCATCCTACCACAAACACTTTTTACAACCTTTTGCCATATTATAATTTACTTTGTGATGTTCAAAAAGCAATGAGGGATTTCACAGGCGATGCATGATAGCGGCCTCATTTAGCCACTCTTCTAAGTCTTCCATGACACTGAACATAATCTCGGCCAACTGGGAACATGAGAAGACACTCTCGCTGCCTACGTGCTCATGGACAAATTCTGCATCGCAAATGAGCGAGAGACAATGATGGTGACTAACAATCATGTGCTCCAAGGTCACCAACGCTCAAATGGATTCGGGGTCACAGTGCAGTGGAGGATGAGAGCGGAGCTTGTGATATATGTTGCTTGCAGATGGCGCATATTGCTTTGTCATCTGTTTCCAGCTGGAGAGCACAGAGGCAGTGTCTGGAAAGAGGCTTGTTACTGTCTGATGACAAGTTTACTGCTATGCCTATGTGTATGTTATGGAATAGCTGCAGTACTGATTTTAGACATGGAGGATTAAACTGAAGTAATGCAAACACAAGCTTTTATCTTCTCTTCAAGGCTTAAGGAACATTGTATAGGTCAAGATATAAACCCACACAGACAGAATAATTTGCGTAGGTGGGATATATATAAGTGGACAAAGTTCAAAACCTCTTTTGCATGCAGAAAGATAACAGGATTGCTTGCAATTCTAAGCATTTTAAGTGGGATACCAAAGCACTTTATCACAACTTTTTTTAAGATGAAAATGCATTCAAGTTCAGATTTATATTTCAAGACATATACTAAAGTTATTATTATGATTTTTCTTTTGAGCCAGTTGTCGTCCAGTGTGGAGTAACTTGCATGTACCATAGGTTTTATGTCAGATGCCATTCCTGCAGGTCCATTCCTGGGACCGGTCCATAACCAAGACTGGATCATGGCGCCTTATGGCTGGACTGTAAGCAGCCAACTACTTGTTTGTTTCTTCCTCTCTACTTGTATTATAATAATAATAATAATAATAATCAAATTCACAGCAGTTTACTTTTTTATGTATCTGTCAAGGCCAGTATCGTTTATTGCATCAGTCTGCTCATGGGTCTTTTTCTGAAGTTTGTACTGTTGACATTGCTAGATATACAATTGGACACTGTTCTATGCCCACATATACACACGTTTCCCCAAGCTTGTGCAAAGCCTGTATCCAAAAAGAAAACTAAAGAGTGAAAACAGATCTAGCCACCGCCAAAAATGCTCTCACAACAGAGAGAATGTGGGTGTTGAGAGGCCATTCACTCACAGCTCCTACATATTGCATCTTCAGAGCCGGTGTAACTGTCCATCCAACACTACATATTATATTCCAACACAGGCCCCGGCTCTATATAAAGCCCGGGAAGTGCTGTCCTTTGTTCCCCAAGCCATGGCCAGAAGGGCAGTGAAGCGATGGCCACTGACAGCTCTGGGGGGACCGGTGGAAGCGCGGCGTGGAGGGCCGAGTCCGAGAGAGAGACACACACGGGCGGCCTGACACTACGCATCATGACACAATACATCATCTCCATAATCTTTGAAAGCACCGCGAGTAACAAGGAGATCCAGGATTCCCCTTGACGCGCAGCAGTGACAAAAGACTGTGTGTAGGAGTGAACCGCAAATCTAGAGAGCAGAACGCACTGAGGATGTCTCTGAATACGGCATGAGCATTGGGCAACAGCAGGACGCACGGGAACATGGCACAGAGACGCACTACTCCGGTCTAGCTACTTGTGAATGCGCGTAGAGGGAGGAAAACATGACGTGTGCGTTATTAGCGCCACATGGATCCCAATACATGTCTATACATGCCCAGGGCGCCGAGCAGACATAGGCTACAGCGCATCAAATAAAATGTCTTACTGCGGAGGCTATGAGGCATGTGACAGTCTGCGGTGTTCCGAGAGAGGAATAATAACCTTCACTCAGTAGGACGTAACATTCTCCGAGAGCTGTTAGCGCTAATTTATACATTTCAATGATACGCTGACACAGGGACCCCCCAGCAATGTAATTTCATGTCATTTCTTTATTTATACAGGGAGAGTCCAATGAGAGAAGCCTATCAGACTCATGAGTGTCCTGTTAAAATATAGTACAGTACAAACAAAACAAATAACCGCATAGGTCCATTTAAAACATTAAAAACAGGAGCAGCTGGAGCAGGAGCAGAGTAAAAATGTTCATCACCGCATTATTAAAGTGCAGTAGTGGCACTAATGTGTCCAAATTTGCATGTCCTTGAAATGTATTTTTGGGAAGCAAAATGACCAAAAGCTTTTTTTTTTTCATTTCAGTTCTAGTGCGGCCAGTTTTTAGACGTAGACAGTCATGAGATCTTCTATTAAAAGTTCCCGTATCAAAGTTCAACAAACAAGATAGTCAGGCAGTCTGTCAAGTTGTCCCTTATAAATACATTTTATACAGTGTTGTTCTCCTGTGACAGACAGCGATGGCCAAGCTACTTTTTCATAGAGTGTAAAGTGATGGGTTTTAAATTCATCACTTCTTTTGAAATGAAGGGCTGAGTGAAAGAGTGAGTCTAAAGGTTTCAAAGTACTGGCTAAAGTCTGTATGTAGATCATATCTCCATAATCTAGTACAGAATGAAAGGTTGCTTGAACAATTTATTTTCTGTAATTCAATGGGATACACAATTTGTTTCTATAATAAAATTATGATTTTTATTTTAAACTTTTACACAATTCTGAGATATGTTTTTTAAAGGACAAAAAAATCATGTACTTAGTTTTATTTGCATTCAATGATAATTTAAGATTTTTGAGGGAATTTTGGATCTCATTAAAATCTTGCTGCAGTTATAAAATAACATAAAACATAAAATTGCCTGATCAGCAGAGGGAGCAAACAGCATCATCTGCATATAAATATATTAGGCTTTCTCTTAAATTGTAACAAATAGAATTATAACAGTAAAAAGTAGTGGGCCCAAAATTGAGCCTTGGGGCACTCTTTTATTTAGGGTAAAAAAAATAAAAAATAAAAAAATAATAAGATTTAAACCCATTGGCTACTACAGCCTGGGTTTTGTTTGAAAGATAATTTTTGAACCAATTACATGCATTGTCAAATCCAATATGCTTCAGGCGCTTCAAGAGGATTTTATGATCTACTGAATCAAAAGCTTTAGTTTAATCAATAAACAGAGCTACACAATCTTGTTTGTCATCAAGGGCTGTGAAAATGTCATTTAAAACTTTTGCGGTTGCAGTGACAGTGCTATGCCCTTTTCTGAAACCCGACTGATAAGACCTCAAAATGGAGCATTTATTTAAATAAATTGTAACTTGATTTGCAACAAACTTTTAAAAAACTTTTGCAAGACAAGGTTATTTAGATATTGGCCAGAAATTATTTACATTTTCAGTTTTCCCACTAAAGGCAAAACATGTTCCTTTTTCCATAATTCTGGAAAAACTGCCATTTGAATTGACACATTTAAAATATGTAATAAAGGCTGAATTAAATATGAGGCAGCTAGTAACAGAAGTTTTACTAGCTGGACTCCTTTGGGTCTATGGAGCAGAGTGCATTTAAGACCTCCATGTAAGTGAAAGGTCTTAAAGAGAAAATCTGACTGCAGAGATACAATGCCTATTAAAAGCATCACATATTTCCTTTTTAGAATTTACAATAGCTGAATCCAATAAAATATCAGCTGGTAATGTATGAATACTAGGTTCTGAGAGGGATCTTACTGTCCTCCAGAACTTTGCCGGATTTCTGTGCCTCTCTATCAGTGGAGACATGAAGTAAGAGGTTTTTTCCCTTTCAAACTGTTTATAAAGCTCTGTTTCTTTATTTACGCAAAAATGCCAAAACCAGATCTGGTCTAGTTGTGTGAGCAGTTTTCCAGGCAGCATTTCTTTCTCTAATTAAACTTGCAGTTTCTGTGTTGAACCATGGCTTGTTACTGTTTTTCATTCATTTCATTTTCATTTCATTTTCTTTTAGGTGCCTGTCGGTCTGCAATTTCTTTAAAGTATTAATACAAAATTTAAGGCCATATCAGCGTCAGGGAACGCTGATGTTAACCCGATCATTTCTTTCATGTCTTTGAGATGTTCTACGTGAAATCTGCACATTCTTTTGTTTTAATGTGGAATCTAAGCCTTGTCAAAGACTCATATGAGACGCTGTTTATCCTGTGCATAAGGAGTCACTCAGTATTAGGTGCAGACTCCAGCGTTAGTTTGATATTGTCACTCAACAGTTTTTTTCCAGCCCTATTTAAATGAATGTCATCGCTGGGAAATGGATTATTCCTCCTCCAGAATCCACAAAAATGATCCACAAAAGGACTTCCTAGAACACTGCAGTAACCCTTCAGCCTGATGTGAAGCTAGAACCAGATCTGACTGAACTTCATGTCACTGAAACTGGGAGATAGAATTGGACATGGAGTCAGTTAATGTCTGCAAACATTTTATTTTTATTTTATTTTATCTATTTTATCAGTAATATAGGCTACTTTTATGGCTACATCTGAACTTTTTTTTATAAGCCAGAAAAAATGCTTTTTGATAGACCCGGCAAAAGTGTAGTTTTCCAGCTGTGTGCCCCATGCAGAATGTCTTCAACAAGCAGCTGCCTGTTGGGCGCTTGTCCTTTGTTTCTAAAAGCTCCTATGGTTCCATCTACTGGTCACGGAGCTTTAATACAAAAACAAAGATAAATCAGAAAGTGAGGGGACCATTAATTTGATAGCAGTTGTAATAGTTTTAGATTTACATTTCATCACACAGGGGTCAAACTGAAATAATGTTCTGGTTGATTTAACACGGTGTGAATTAGACTGCCACTGCAAAATAAATGATAGGCTATAGGCTGTGTAACATTTGAAAGCATTACAGGGTGTTCTGTGCATGAAATCTTATCCGCTTGGGAGGCTTCTTTCAACAGTTCAGGATGTTGTTGGATTGGCTACATGTTTAAATCATAACCTGATTTGGCTTTGCCTCGAATGTATGCAAACATTATCAGTGCTTGCCGCCTGTTTGGACTCAAAAGGTACAGACCTATGTAGGACTCAATTGGTTGATGTCTTTGTTGACCCATTTTTTTAAAATTAGTCGACTAATCATATTATTTAGATTATAGGTATTTATATGGGACAACGTCAGTAAGGAGAAGTTAGTGAGTGAGTTAACTGAAGATTTTGTATTTTTTGGTACTTATGTGTACATATAAATAGCGACAGTAGCTCAGTGGGGCGACAGTAGCTCAGTTAGTAGTGTTTGTCCACTGATCTGAAGGTTGGTGGTTCAAATCCTGCTCTCAACATAAACATCATTGGTAGAGCTTGGCCAGATTCCAGCTCCCACAGATGAATACTGTTGTTGTGTCCTTGGGCAGGACACTTAACCCACCCCCAGTGTCTGTGTACACTGGTGTATGAATACATGTGTGAATGGATGAGTGGTTCTTTGATGTAAAGCACTTGAAGGTGTAAAGATGCAAAGTGCCATGAAGGTGTAAACGTGCTACATAAAAATGTGACCATTTACCTTTAATAAAGGCAGATTAAAAGCATGTCTTTCTATAAATACATCCATGGGCAGCGCATGTCTTCAGACCACCAAGAATTTCTTTAGGCGACTACAGCCCTAGGCCTATGTGACCTTTTAAACTCTATCAATTGTTTCTCTATAAATAATTATATTCATTACTATTTGCAATGTGATCTTTAACTGTCTGACATGTACATTCATGTCATTTGCACTTATTTTAATGTCATAGTAACAGAACAAACGAAATGCATTTATGCATTTCTCACTGATCATTTGTATTCCATGCTCAGTGGTCCTGAAATGTAGACAATGACATGCAGTTCCCAAGACATCCTGTTGGTGTCACTGCAGACCTACGAATGACTTGTTTGGTTTGTATTCACGCTTTCTCCCTTTGTTCCGCCTCTCCCTGTCACAGAGAGGGCACCGCGTTTAGGATGAGCAACAACACAACTTATACAACAGCTCTGAATTGAAATTAGCTAATAGATCCACATCTACTAAGCAGTTCTTAAGTGCAGGTGTTCGGCAAGTCTCAAAACATCAGTCATTATATGCAAATCATAATGCTTTGATTGGCAGTCTAGACACAGTTTTAGTTGGAAGATAATAACACTGTACATTATGGAGAGATCCTTCCCCACGTAGTGCCAAAGTAGAGAAATGTATTCAGCTCTTAATTCTAGCCAGCACATTATTCTTGTATTGTGTCGTACCTCGTCATCTCGAAATACAACATTATGACAAATGATAATGATGCCTCGTATTCAAACAGTGGAAGGATCTACTTAAAATGAGCTGTGAAAAAGCAAAGCTCTGTCTGTAGTCTAAGAGAACACTCGATCAGGCATAACATTATGAGCACTGACAGATGATGTGAATACTGCTGATTGTTTATTCAGCGTGGCACCTGCTAGTGGGTGGAATGTATTGTGCGACAAGTGAACATTTTGTCCTCAAAGTTGAATTGTTACAAGAAAGAACGATTGATAAAGTGTAAGAATGTGACTGTCAAAATGTTACAGGCTCCAAAACCTCTCTGGAGTGTCTTTTATAAGGGGTGCAGTGGAGCAGTGGTTAGCCTGGCAACAGGTGATGCATATGGGGAGTCAATTTGGTCCTATTCAACAGGCAGCTGAGTAAGTTCTTGGCTCCTACAGAGATTTTCTTTTTTTCTTTTTTTCTTTTTTTTTTTTTTTTTCCCAGAGATTGCTGTTTGCTTGTAGGATTCAGAGGAGATGCAACTAAAAAAATGACTATATGTTGGGTTTTTTTTGTTTTTTTTTTAATATAATTCAAATATTTTTTATTTTTTCATATTGAACAAAACAAAACACATGAAATAAGTGAAGCATAACATTAATAAAATTAACATTTAAACATACAGACAGTATAGCAGATGTATAGTAGTAATTAAGTGTAGTAGATGTTGATATTTCTTTAAGTTTTTAATTTAATGCTGTTTTAACAAATAGGCTACAGCAGGACTGTATAGCTTATCACCAACAACACTGAAAACATAGAACAATTATGATTTTTCCTAAAAGTACCATTTGATAGGTAAATTGTAAATGGTCATTTATATATAGCGCTTTTCCACCTTCACCGTCACTCAAAAGCACTTTACATCAAGGAACCACTCACCCATTCACACACACTTTCATACACCAGTGTACGCAAACACTGGGGGCGAGGTGTCTTGCCCAAGGACACAACGTTCATTCTTTTCAATCAACATTCATCTGTGGGAGCTGGAATCGCACCGCCAACCTGTGGGTCAGTGGATCTGACCAATGGTGTTTATGTCGAGAGCAGGATTCAAACCACCAACCTTCGGATCAATCTGAAAACTACCAACATGCATCAGATTACAGAGGTGGTAGTGTCATGGTACTAAAATTTCATACTCGATTTGATAATAAGGAAAAGGCTTTATACTTGATATCGATTTTGATACCACAATGATGAAAAAAAAAACACTTAGAGAATAGAATGACATTTTCAACTCAAAATAATAGTAGTAAGTATTAATAAATAAATAATAATAAATAATGCATATCTTTAAGTTACCATGTGGTGATTTCAAGATTATTCAGTATCGATAGTATCGATACATGTTAAATTAAATCTATTTTCGATACTGGTGTCTGATTTTCGATACTATTGACAAATAGGTGGTCAAAATGTTATGGCTGATTGCTGCGTTTCCTCTCTTCCCAATCACACCCCTGCTTTAGACAGATAAAATCCTGACACGCTCAGACTAAGGGTCAATAGCGGCATGGCCGGATACCAAGAGAGCATCTAAAGCCACTTAATTAAATACAACATGTCCGCTTAGAGACTGGCAAAGTAAAGACATATTGTGTTTTTGTTTCCCTGCCAGAGCAAATGAATAAACAAACAAGAAAAAATAAGTAGCGTGGGGATCTCAAGAGGACAGCGAAAAACCACAACACTAATCTGATGCAGGAGGATCTCAGTGGGTTTATCTTCTGACCGGGATGGCTCAAGAGCTGAGGTAATTACCTTGGTCAGAGAAGGTTGTGCTGGAACATAATGGAACGGGAACTGCGTGGGGAGTCCGGGTTACAGTGAATTGAAAGCCAGCAGTAACATGGCAGTGTGTAAAAAAAAAAAAAAAAAAAAAAAGAAAAAAAAGGCTGGATATTACAGAGCTATTATGGAGACATGCGTGTGTGGCACTTGTAGGAGTCTAAAAGTGATTCTTTATATAATGATGTAGTCAAGTGAAAAGGGGTGACAAACCATAGATCTTGTGCCAATTCAGGCCTGGGTAAATGGAGAGGGTTGGATCAAAAGGGGAGTAAGGTAAAAGTGCCATATTACAATTACCCCAATGGGCATTATTATGGCTCTAGAAAGTCGATACAAAAATGCTATGAAATAAAGAATCCTGGCAGTCTGATACATTCAAATACAGTATAGATTATTGTAATCAGTTCTTGAGGTCAAAATATGTCGCCTGTGTGTGTCTGCATCTCTAACATGCTAGTTGTCGTTAGCTGTACCGTGATGGCAAAACTCCGCTCTGTTCTTTGAGAGTTGTGAAAAGTGCTTATAAACTCATCATGGTGAATAATGATACTCGTTATGCATAAGGTAAGTGAGGAATAACTTTGCACCAATGCCAAATGTTTTAAATGAACTTTTCCTGTTTTTCATGTTTTTAAGATAGTAAAAATCACAGGTAATTAGTAAAGCATCTTTCATATTTACCTGTGAAATGCGTGAAATTATCTAGTTAAATCGGCTGACACAAACTTGCAGTAATCCAACGTGCCATTTCAGCCAGAGCTTCAATCTGGCAACACTGCAGAAAAACTGATTTGATTGGTCGCTATTGAAATGGCAGACATAAATAGCTATGAACAGCTAAGGAACCAGATGGAGATCCTCATAGTGAACTCATGTCTGGTCAGCCGTTGTTAACCCCCTGTTGCCTTTGCCAAAAAGATCCTGTTCCTAGCATTGTTTTTGTTTATTGGCAGCCATTATATAATAATTTTGGTGAAATTTTCATGAAAAGCTATGAAAAGGTCAGTAAAGATTGTTTTATTATATCAATATTAGTAATTTTGAAATGACCATCAGGTAGAACCATAGGGGAGAATTTGGAGTCAAGTTCCATTTGTGGAATTCCGACCACGAGTATCATAGCAACCAAAGAGCCAATCCGGATTGAGGTGGTTGAAGGTAACGCCCCTTCCTGCCCGTCCCGCTGGTTTAGGATGGAGCGGATGCTTAGCGACGTGGTCAATCAAACCTGTTGCTCGGGGAAAGAAGGTGCCTGATTGGCCTGTTATTAATGTTCATATCTTGAATCAGGGACAAAATAGCGAAAACCAAACCCCAGGATCATGTAGAGTGAGTTAATACGAACATTTTAAGACCAAAATGATGAGACTGACAGCTGCAGTTACAGAGAGAGGAAGTGAATTGGAGCCAGAGTCGATGGAGCCGGAATCACTTCCTATTTGGAACGCGGCGGCTAGCGGGTTAGCTATGTCCATTTATATATACAGTGTATGGGTAGAACGTGATCCAGAGGTAAGTGAAGTATCCTGCATTTTTGTCCTTCCTAGAGGTTTGCCTAGACATGAGTTTGAGTATTTTCACTCACCTTGGTTGTCAAAAAATGATTTCCACTTTAAGTCCAGTCTCACAATGTTAATCAAAGCAAAACACGCATAAATACAAGTGAAAGAGTGAATTCATGATCACACATGTTTGAAAGCAGAATAGCCTTGTTTGGCAGCTATTACTGTGACCTACATGCGTGGCACTTTGTTTGGGCGTGTCTCAAAATTGTTTTCAAATTGAAGTGCACGCTGCTTTGATTGTCAAGTGCTGAAGTGTTTTAGGCACACGTTCTCCTGGTGGGAACAGGTTGTAAGAGAATTCCCCACCGAGATGGGACAAACAGTGCATTGTTTAAAAAAGGAAAAAAATAAATAAATAAATACTAAAGGTGTGTTGTGTGGCAAAGGCGGGGGTACTTGAGCTTTATTTAGCAGTAGCTTTTAATTCACGCTGGGATTGGGTGCAACTCTGATTGTTCACAACCATGCAAAAAAAAAAAAAAAGAGCTCTGTGATGTTGCCACGGTAACACACATTGTGCCTTTAATGACAGCCTCGCCTCACATCTTTTTAGGGTGATCATTTGCAGCCAACTTCCAGCTCTCCACCGTATCAGCCAAACAATAGGGGTTGCATATGTTGATTTATCATTTACTTGTTTATGTATGCTAATTAGCTCCCGGGGTGTGATCTGTAAGCCCGTGTGTTAGTCACGCTGTGCCGCGGTGTCTTTAAGGCTAACGTGTTTGCTTCGTGTCTGAACGTGTGTGCACTTCACGTGTTTTGTTTTGTCCCTAGTCGTAGCCGCTGCGCATCACCCCAGAGAAGTGTGGTCACGAATCGCACTGCTAAAATTTCAAACTCCATTTTGACACTCAGTACCGGTTTCACATTGATGATAAGGAGAAATAATTTGTCATTTTCAACTCAAATCGTTTCTTTGTACGTAGCCTTCGCGCTTACTGGATTAAAAATGGAAGGTTCAATCACAACTGAACCTGGGTTGCCAGAGCCTTGACCTGCAGATAGAGGGCACATCCAAGTTTTCTCATCCTCAGTATATGGACACAACATGGCTCAGGTGAAAGATCAGAACCTCCAGAATTCACTCACTGAGCTGCAGAGGCCGCACTAGCACTGATTCATGATCGGCTGCAGGTGCTGGGGTTTAGGTAGTGAAGATGCAGGTCAGAGAGAGTCCTTTGAAACTGGCAACCCAAATGGGAGGCTTATTTGAGGCTCGTTCTGTTTTCTGATTGGATAGTCAGCCTGAGAACCAAAACACCAAATTATGACAAACAACAACTGTTACCGGTAAAAGGTACATTTGATTTGAACAGTTCTACTTCTCATCTGGGGACAGACATAGACCACGTTTAAGAAATTTTAAATCTTACATACAGCTCGTTTAATATTACCTGGCGTCATAAGATCATTCTGAAACGTATCTGGAAAGGCTGAACTATGTCCCAAGTTTTACTTATTTATTTTTTATTATCAATACCTGTTCTGCTTAGTATATTATTTTGGTGCTATCAGTTACTATCTTAGTACCTTTCTTTTAAGACAACCCTTCCCAGAGTTCATCCTTTGTTGCCTGCATTGGAATTCTATAAGGAATCAACAGTTTTAGTTCAAGGTTGTGTGGCTGCGAGAGGGATTATAATAAAATATTCATTAACACTATTACATGAGTCCTGAGTCATACTTTCAGAGGGTAATGTCTTTTTCTTCTTTTTTATATAAATGCACCCCACTGCAGAATTACAGAGCTATGAAAATGTGTTTAATTAGAAGAGACAAAATATTACAATTTTTAGTTTTGTTGAACTTTATTTTTCCATTTCACTGAAAATGTTTAGTGTTTTCAATTCTAAAATAAATCTGCAAAAGTCAGATCTGTTCTTGTCTTACCCCTGAACAAGAAGATTCCAGTCTATATGATTGCTGCTGCAAGACCAGCACTGCACTGCACAGTACTGTATGTGAGCGAGCCTAGTTAAAGATATAAATTGCCAAAGCAGCACTAAAATTTCACAAGCAGTGGGTTTCTGGAAAGTGGCAGTTGTTAGCTTACTACAGCTATAACAAGATATAGCCCTTACCATGAAAGTGCCACAGGGGTTTTTAGTGTACATATTGTAGATTTTTAAGTCAGATGACTTTCTCAACCCCATCGCTAACCTCTCCTGTACTGACTCGTGTTATTACTGTAATCTTTTGTAGCTTTGTTCATTTCAAGTCATAGTTTGCTTCCCTTTCATCAGTGTAATTGTAATTTTTGATTACCTTGTGCCGCATCTGTTCACAATCTCTCAAATCTCCATCTTGTCCTTCTGAGAGTTCTGTAATTTCCCTGTGACTAGTACTGCTGATGTTTTCAATCAATGGAGGGGCAGTTGTGCAGTTTGGGGCCATGCTTGACCGTGGAGATCGGTGCTGTTATTTGTAAATACACTTCTGAAATCATTCGTCCAGTGCGGATTTTGCTTGTAATTCCACCTTTAGCTATATTCACTTATTGCCACTTACTGTTTGCTGGAAATAGAAAATATTTGTGATTCAGTTGAAATGTACTTTAGTCATGAAGATAGAGGTGTGTGGGCTGATGATGAACTGGGCTTTAAAGAGAATACTGAAAATGACTTTATAAGAGTAAGTAACGCATCTGGTGCATTATACATGTTTATTAACACTATATTAGAGTTGGATTAGTCCTATTTAACATGATGTAATATTGTGTGGGGAAGTGCCTTCACTATTCATCTAAAGATTTTGTTTTAATGCTAGATTTTTTTTTTTTTTATTGTCTTCATTTAATAGAGCGGAGTCTGCACTTTTGGTTTCTTCCAGTCCCAGGCACAGGATACACAACTCTATTCATTTTACACATGCATGTTGAATTGTGTGATTGTCATGTTTGTTGCGATAAACTGTACTTTTATTGCCTGGGATCATAGACTGTATATGTAAATGGATGTAGCTATCCTGTTAGCCGCCGCGTTCCAAATAGGAAGTGGTCATGGGCGCACGTCCGGCTCCATCGACTCCACTTCACTTTACATTGAAAAACTGTCGTCCCTCTCTCTGTAAATGCTGCAGAGAGTCTCGTCATTTTGGTCTTAAAATGTTCGTATTAACTCGCTCTACATGATCCCTATGATTTTTATTTCGCTATTGTGTCCATAAATCAAAATATGAACATTAAAAAAAAATGAATCAGGCGCCTTTTTTCCCCGAGGTCGCTCCCGTTAGCAACAGGTTTGATTGACAGCGTTGCTAAGCGCCCGCTCCCTGCTAAACCAGCGGTGCGGGTGGGAAGGGGCGTTATCTTCATCAGCTTTGCTCTGGATTGGCTCTTTGGTTGCTATGATACATCCCAAATGTGGGACTTGGCTCCAAATTCCCCCTATAACTGCTCTAGCCTTGATGAGCTTCATTTGACTGGAGCCAAGCGCTACACACTTCTTCAATAATTTACAAGATGTGAGGTCTGGTCACTGGTGAATCTCCCCGTTTTCAAATGGGTGTGATTGACAGGTGGATTAGCCAGGGACAGGCATGGTCCGTCCGTATCGGAAATAATAAAGAAAAAAAAATATCACAAGGGGCTGAAAAACATTGCCGATTTCTGCAGAATCAGTGAGCGAAGCACTAAACTCTGAGGTCTTAATCTGAGGTGAGATAAATTAAATTTTATTTGTAAATCAAAGGTGACCAATGAGCTCCTTCATTTCACATGTCACTGAAAAAAAACGGATCTGATTGGACGATCACATTTGGCCGGGCTTGAGACGTAACAGAGGATGTGGGGACCAGACTGATATCAGTCTGTATAAAAAATACAGAGATATCATTCTGGATTCGCCAGGGAAGTACTTTTAACAAGTGCAAAATAAAAAAATAAAATACATAAATATTGAACATAAACATTTCATGAGGAGAGGTTTCAAATATTCCAGTATATCCTTACAGGCAACAGATTTTGATGCCCTGTACCCTTCTTGTTATGTCAACTCACATACTGCATGAGTTTGCTTTGTGGTTAATGTCTTTTGACAGGTAAGGTCTGAGCCAGGTGGTGGTGGGCAAACACTAGCAGACTGCACCACATTTACCCAATAACATACTTGGAGAAACTGACTGCATCCATCCAGCACTTACCAGGTCTTAATGAAAGTACTTGTCCATATGCTCTTGTGTGATCTTGTGTATCTGGAATTATTATTTTGATTATTTAGATTCCTCTCGACAGATAACCTTCAAAAGAAAAATCATGAAAAATAATTATCATATTCAAAGTCAGTGCTGATTAAAAGTTCGTCATGTCTACCACTGTTAGATTAGTTGGCTCGTACAAACCCATATAACTAACCGGGATATCTTACCCGGCAACAGCACATATTTTATTTATTTATTGTTTCTTTTGAGTCAGCCCCTCGGCCCAGTTTTGGCCTTGGTCCACTTTGGCCGACGATGTGGCACACACAAACAATGCTGTTGAAAATATTGAATTTTCCCTCAAGGATAAATAAAGTTTGGTGAATTGAATTGTCTGAAGATATGATTTAGCATCCATGTCTACAGCACTGAATGAATACCTCTCATAAGGGCGTAGTTTGTTTTAATTTTTGTGTAATCAAAAATGAAATTAAAATTTTAAAAAGATTGTGTGACCTTGAATTGCAATTACATGATGATTACTATTAAGTTTTGACCAGAAAAGGAAAAACTGCATCTTATCAGATCAGATAAAGTAGGCTTTCATTTCCTGGATTCTTGTATCTAATAACTGTTGTCAGAGATCAAATTGGAAGCATTACAATAGTTGAGAATTCTATCTAATACTATGCAGTTGGCCATCGCAACATACCAGCTCTTTTCATGAGTTTGCACTGGCTATTAAACACATGTAACTGCGCACTGTGCACTGGCGCTACTGTGTCAAATATCCAAAGTTTATTAGCATCCATCCAGCATTCAAACATTAAAGGTGCACTATTGACCTTATTCGTCCCCGCCCACTTTTGCCCTCTAAACGCTCCAAATCTCGCTTTCTTCGTGGTGACTCTTCCGGTTAAGAGGGAATCCCATTCTTTTCGTTTGGTGAATTCGGGAAAAGTTTCACCTCAAAAATAAGTTATAAAGTAGTGTTGATTTGTGTCAAATGTTTCACGATTCTCTGGAGGCTTTAAAATGGCTCCGTAGTACGAACAGAACTTATTTGCTGTCAAAATCGCCAGCCCCACACAAAATAATACAACCCAAATGACGATGGCGGCGCCCACGGCAACTTACGGAATAAGTTGAATAGCTTTTCTGGTGGAGAGTCTAGGCGAGGCAGGGCAAGTTTATTTGTATATTGGTACACAGTGTAATTCAAAGTGCTTTACAGAGTAAGAAAGACATTAAAATCACAATACAAACTAATCAAAACATAAATAATCATCATAAAATTAACATTAAAAGAGAAGAGTGGGCAATAAAAACCTTTCAGTCATATACACAGCTAAACAGAACCGTTTTTAGCCTGGATTTAAACTTTGTCAAAGTCTACCTGCTTGTCTCCATGAAGTTGAAATTTTAGGTATCTGTACTTTACTTCACTACATTTTTACTTCACTACATTTGAGAGCAGGTATCTGTACTTTCTACTCCACTACATTTTTGAACAGGACTGAAAAGTAAAAGTATTTTTCATTATTGTGTGAGACCTGCTGAAAAGGCTGCGGGTTTATTTTTAACAAGTTCATAGTTTGAGCAAACCAAAATATACAAAAAACTATTGATTCAGTTGTTTCTGTTGAACAAAATTTGGCACAAGCCTGTATCAAAACCACTGCATCTGAAGCTTCATTATAAAATCAAAATATGCGCAAAATACTTTTACTTTTTACCCTTTAAGTACATTTTTAAACAGGTACTTTAATACTTTTACTTTTCTCATGTATCTATACTTTTGCTTAACTAACAAAATTGAGTACTTCTTCCATCACTAACAATAACAATACCTGTAATTAAGGGAATGCAAAATTTAACATGGAACTTCTCTCTTATTTCCATGGAGACGAGCACTAAGCAGCCCCCCAACACAACTTAGACCAGGGGAGCCCAAACTCTTTTCACCGAGGGCCATATCTTGAAAAATATTCAACACGGAGGGCCACAGACCAGTGGTCAATACAGTGGATAATTCAAATGGGTACATTTAACATAGTTTTGACATCGAACTTTAAATAAGGCTTGAAACATTAATTTTAGGTCTGGATGACAATGCAATGTGATGTTATTTAGGTTAGAGTGGTAAGATTACTCAAATTTGCTGTAAAAAGTAGATTATGATCAATTGGGCCAGTTCAACTGAAGGCCTGAGGGCCAATAAAAATTGGTCTTGGCCCCCGGGCCATAGTTTGGACACCCCTGCCTTAGATGCATTAAGCTTGGTAGTTACATAGTGACTTGTAATTGTGGTAATGTAATGTATGGATGTATTTTTTGTGGCAATACTTTTACTTCTACTTGACAAATTGTACTTTGCCACACTACTTTGACTCACCCTAGCTAACCTGTAAACAAGTTCCCGCGGACCACGTTCCCTCACTGCATAACACTGTAGTTTTGGCTCCAGTCTGATCTAATGTGGCCTTAACAACATCACTAGTATTTCTCTCACGTTTACCAGTAGCAGTACTTTTACTTTTACTTCACAAATTTTACTTCGCCACACTACTTTCACTCACTTTCACCCTAGCTAACCCGTAAACAGTTTACTGGGTACCACGTTTCCTCACTGCATAACACTGTGGTTTTGGCTCCAGTCTGGTCTAATGTGGCCTTAACAACATCACTAGTATTTCTCTCACGTTTACCAGTCCATCCTCCATCCAAACTGTTCTGCTTTTCATTTTCTGCTCATATTTGTATAGCCTTCGGCGCTAACTCGCTGTAATACCTAGTGGCAGACAGGACCCACATGCCTGTACATCACTGCAGTATTAATGGACCTCGCTCAATTAGGGCCAGAGAGCGTTTCGCCCGCGCGTTATTTAAGGTAATAACTCTGGGTTTTCTTTCTGCTGCTCATAATCAATACTTCATTTGGATATTCATAGCATCACACCTGAGCAGATATAGCCGCCATTTGCGTTTGGATGTGAGGCCGAAAACACTTTGAAACGGTGCCGCATGCCTGATTGCCAAACGCGCAAGAGGGGATGAAACTGCGTGTGCAAAAGTGTAAGCAATCCTCGTCAAGGCCTTCCAAAAATAGAGACAGAGATTTTTAATTTGAGCACTTTATGAGCCCATTAAGTCGTTTAGAAATGCAAACTTCCTCATCTGAACTCCATATACTAGCTTGTTTCTTTTCTTAGTAATTCATGCTTAGCTTAAGGCGTCTGCGCGCACTCGACAACGATAAGGGCATGTTGGGTTGTTTGTGATGTGACGCACAAAGAGACGACGTTTCTTGTTCAAATAGATGTCTTTTAAAACACCCTTTGCTCTATAACGAGGTGTGTATCATTAGCAAGGCGAGAACCCTCCTTTAGAAACATTGTATTCCTTTTTGACCTGGCGCTATCAAAGACTGCAGCTGTGGGCTACCTCACAGACCTGCTACACTCAAAACCTCCTTGAATTCAAATGTTTAGGGATCGTTGCAGGGGGAATTTTTGATCGTTTTTTTACTGAGACTTCAAAGAATAATAGGATAATTATTGCACTTACCACCAGAGGGGAAGAGACAGTGAACCGGGAAAATAGAAGCAAAGAGAGGGGAGTAATGAGCACTCAAAGTAGACAATAAATCTAATAGCGTGCAAATTGAATGGAAATGCGCTTTCAAAAGAACATCAAATGTGGGATTACTATGATCAAGTTTGACGCAGCGATCTTGACGTTTTTTCAGGGTTTTACTTAATGAGAAATTCATTTTGGGTAAATTTGATCAATCTAAAACCGTCCAGAGCCAAACAGTAAAAAGCAGCTGGTGTTTGCACGGCTCCACGCAGCACGCGCTCAACACTGATTAAATTGCAATCGATTGGTGCAAAATGTCAGGAAACGTACGGGTCCAGTGCCATTTAATGTGCGTCAGATGAGGAGAAAAGGTGTGTGTATGCGTGTGTGTGTGTGTGTGTGTGTGGTATCACTCATATGTCTCCCAGTGTGCGGAGTGACAGGGCCAGAGTGCCGGTGGGTTTAATTGGCGTTAACAGTGGTCCGCTCTGTAAGGATCTTGCAGGCACCAGTCCGATCAGTATGAGTCAAGAGAAGCCACTCAACAGGCTTTGAAGGGAAGCAGTTGTGTTTACTTACCCAGATGGGGTTTGGGGGGAGGGGCGCCCTAGTCCGATAAAGGCCTCGGAGCAATTTGGAGAGTGATAGCAGCCATGGACTACAGGAGAGATCCAAGAGACTAAGTATAAATACTTCTGTGAATCTGTCAACACTTGAACTACAGAATGTGCCATAGTCAAAAGAGATGTTTTGTAGTAGAGCTGCGCGACTTTTCAGCCAAGTTTTGTGATTAGATTTGCCGTTTATGTTTAAAAAGTAGGATTCTCTTCAGAATGTAAATTGTAAATTTG
Organism: Periophthalmodon schlosseri; assembly: GCA_000787095.1. Classification (NCBI taxonomy): domain Eukaryota; kingdom Metazoa; phylum Chordata; class Actinopteri; order Gobiiformes; family Gobiidae; genus Periophthalmodon; species Periophthalmodon schlosseri. The sequence continues at coordinate 96,849 of KN485445.1, read as the reverse complement.
ACACAATAAGTACTAAACTAATTCAAGAATCCCATGAATTTCAGAACATATTTGTAGAAGTTTAAACAACAGGCACAGCAAGATTTTTTAATTAAATACAGGATACTTTGTTCCTCGCAGAGAACATATTATTGAAATAGTTGATGCCTTTGCGATTTGATAATTGTGGCAACACAAATTGGCACTGTGCACAGTAGCACGCTAGCTAGCTCGCTGTGTCTCAAAGCTTATGCTAACTAGTGATGTGCTGTTCATGAACAAGTCGGCCCTTTTGAATGGTTCTTTAACGTGAACTGTTGGAACATTTTTTAAAAGAACCAAATCTTTTTCTTTCTATTTTGTATGCATTTTTATCCTGATTAGCACTGAATCAACACAAGAATCAGCACAGAAGCAGAACAGGCGACACAAGTGAGAGATTTGTCCAAAAAAACCATCATAATAACAGTTGAACCATTTTAAACAAATCTTAGCCTTGGTCATTTTTCTCTGTGATTAGGTTGTAGATAAAATGAATTCTCACATTGACTTCTGTCATATAAATAAATAGAAAAGAGCCAGTCCTTTGAACGTCTCTTTGAAATGAACAGATCCAAAAGATTCAGATCCCATAAACAAGCTGAAAGTCCCATCACTAATGCTAACTATTATTAAAGGCGTAAAATATAGAATAAACAACCTATTAACATTCAAATTAATTAAAATAACAATTACCCGAGTGTTTTTAAATGTAGAATACTTCAGTTTGCGGTGTTGTTTTAATATTTATTATGCCCAAACATTAGCATTAGTATTAGCATTGAGACACAAACATCCTCTTTCTAAACACAAGTGTCCTCCAGTGAAGTATTCATTTTATTTGTGTGCTTTTTAACATGTTGTCAGTGACATCCCCACGCAGCTCCCTGTCCGCTGCCTGATCTTTAATTATTTATTCATTTTAGCATGACTCAGCAAAAACCTCATAGAGATCAAATTAGACAGGAAGTAGTGATGCTAACAGTGAGGTTACCGGGCGCTATTGTGCACAGAGCCAATTGAGATTTTGATTTGATTCCAATATATTGTGCGGCCCTAATCAGTGGTAAAGAGTTATCCACTGTAATATCATTGCATCAAGTGTTGAGCTGTAGAAATTGTATTACTGACAGCATTCCCCTTTTGACTTACCATCATCATTAAGTTGCTAACAATATCATTGGAAAGTAACATTAACTGACTAATTATATTTATATGTTCCAAGATCAACACCTCATGGCCTGAAGGTGCCAGTTTGTTGGTTGAGATTTCTTTTAATGAGAATGGTATAAGCAAAGCTGATGTCACACAGCTTGCCAGACAATATTACAGCTGACTTCTGTGACTATTACTCTAGAACAGTGGTTTCATCTCATCGGATTCTGACACGCAATTTTACGCTTGAATCCTCACAACCTTCTTTTAGGTCTTGGCCCACATTTTGGGAACTCCTGCCCTAAAATATTAGTGGGTGAGAGCAGTGTTGAGATGTAGCGAACACACAGGACTGCTCACTGTTAAAATTTTTATCTTCCTTATGGGGATAAATACATTTTTAAACAAACCCAAGTCCCAGTTGTAGACAAGTCATACGACTCAGAGGTCAAATCGGTCGGTTAAAAAGACCAAAATACATTCTCACTGCAAAACAATTTTTTATCTGATCAAATCTGGTAAAACTCATCAATTATTTGGCATTATAATAAAATCTAAAGTGCATACATTTTTATTTGACAAATTCAAATTCACTATCATTCTACTGTAAATCAAATGTATTGCTCAGTTTCTTGAAATGATATCCAACTTTTGGCAGGTTACGACCACAGACTTCTTCAGCACATTCTTGTATCATAAGAACCTGTTTTAGAAACGACTATAAAGTGAATATGCTGCTGTTTGTCATCATTGGTGAGATAGAAACCATAGAGTTTTACACTTTCCGTAACCATTATTGTTATTATGCATGTAAATTGCTTTGCGGCGTACACCCCCAGAACATTTTGCTCTAGCTCATCTCTGGCTTCGGTGGTTATCGCTTCATATGTGGCTTGTATTGGAAAGAGCTTCAAGAGACTCAAAAGACTAAATAATTAACTGGAAATGACAAAAACAGCTAATTAGCCCAGTAATTAACCAGGAGGGGATGGCCAGCCCTGGTCAACCTGCTCCATTTCCACTCACACGACATGAGAAGATTATTCTTCTGGATTACTTAAATGGCTTTGGCGAGAAAAAGCCATTAATCAAAGCCCCCCTCTGGTCAGGAAATAGCTCCATAGAAAAAATATCTACAACCTTCTCATTTCGACGGAGGAATTTTCTGGCCGCGCTATAAAGCACAGTGTCATGAATGACTGGCCCCACTCCAAAGCTATTAATGATGTGATGATTGAACTCTAATTCACAGAATAAGCCAAGACACTCAAAATGTCATATCGGGTTTGTCAGCAAAGATCGTTCAGACGGGCCAAGGTCACACATCAGAGAGATCGGGTCGCAGCGAAACTTTCTGCTCTATTCACAGTGCAGTGCGGACTTGGCCATATTTTGTACAGCAATGGCAGACGGTAACAGTAGCATCCGGACTCCTCAAGCGCTACACCTTTTAATCATTTTGACTTTGGGCTATACGTAAAGATTTCCAAAGTACATAAAATTGTCGTCGAAACTGCTGCTGACTTATGCCGCATGTTGGTCCATTAACCACTGTCAAACACAATAACTTTGACATATAAGGTTTGAAGTACTCCTTTATGCCTTTATTTTGCGACTGTGTTTCAAAGAGGAGCTCGGGAATTCTCACACGAAGCATGACAGATAAATAGAGTACAATTCAGCAAAGATCTTGTCTCTGAACTGCGGCTAATTTATTCTCTGTTGTTTCCTGCACTTCACCAGGGAAAAGGAAACGCAAACAGCCCAAGTGGAGAGCTGGATCATCCATCACATGACATTGCAATCAAACGAGATCAACGTTGCATGGCATCCATCTACATTTGATGCAGAATTAAAGATGTTACAGCTCACATATATAATCGTCACATATAGAATCTTTTAACATGGCTAATAGCCCAGTGTACTACAAGTGTAATGGGGGGATTGGGTGGTCTTAATGAGGAGGGAGCGATGTCGCGTTTTAGTGGTGAAAATGTTCATTCCGTTGTGTGCCGCTGTGGATCATGCAGAGCGTATGAAAGTCTCAGTTTAATTATATTGCTTTTAAGACACACTTTTAATTACAATGGCTTTTTGGATTTGGTGAAGTGTTGAAAATTATATTTGGAAATTTTCAGCAAATATGTTTTCGTATCTGTCTTTTGTTTGCAAATGGGAAAATATTGGCAAAATGTGAATAGTTTTTATAGAAAATTAAACAAAACAAAACAAAAACAAACAAAAAAACAACCACAAAAACAGTGTGCTAGATTTTCAAAGCTGTACTCTGTAACTTTTCTGGTGCTGGATTCATCACCTGCTTGTCTCAATAGAGTTGTTACTGCTTCGCCTAACATGTTCCATAGTATGGCATTAAACATATCTATTTCCATTGACGCAAGTTACAAGTCAGATCTGTGGAGAGGCTATCTTAATATCAAAATGCAGTATGGTCTTGTTACAGTAATATAAGCAGTGAGTTAAAAACTTGCCGGTCAGGCTGGCTCGCAGTAGAGGCACACAGAGTCACAGCAGCTCAGGGCTTACACCCATCTGCTCCAAGTCATTTTATTGTACAAATGCCATGTATAATGACAAATAAAGAACTTCACTTTCACTTTACCAAAACTCATGCTAAACTACATCAGCATGTATCCCCATTCCAGTACAAAGAGACTATGGTATATAGGCAGGAAAGAGTATTTTGCAGTGAATTTGATCTGAGGACTGACTGATTTGCAAAAATATCTCAAAAGCCTATAAGCCAAGATTAAGGTAAAATATATAATAAACATCATGGACATTATACAAATCCATATTCAACCCACACACGGCTTATGTGCTCTGTGAAATGACATTGAGGTATAGCTTCTGAATATTATTGGTCAATGTTCCAATCAACACTGGAACCTAAATGAGGATGTTTCATTTTAAAACGGGAGCCGCATTTATTTCAGTTCATTAAAAAGCAATTTGACTTCTTTATATATAACACATTTTTGCCTGCATGGACACACAAAACACTTTATTTTATGAACCTAACCCCGTGTTAACACTCAAAAGCAGTCACTCATCCCACAGATTTGGAGATAAGGATTTTTGTCTAAGAAGAGTTTGTAAAAGACCAAAACACCCAAAAAGTCCAACTTCTCCAAATTTTCCAACTCGAAATATCATGAGTTTTCTAGTGTGAATTTTCTGGCTAGAGAGAAAGACTGTCCATCTCCAGCCTGGTTGCTTGCACTCTTCTCAGACTCTAACCAGCTCATTCTGAAATAAATAGTACAGTGGGTTCTTCGGTGCTGCTTCAATCTACATAACAGTAGCCATATCTAAAATATTTCTAAAATGGGTGTGAACCTGTCATCGATACCTGGCTACTTCTTGTTCCATATGGCCCCTTTTATTTGACAGCTGAGATGAGTAATCTTTTTCATAAAATTGGCCAGTTTTATCTCATATTTTCAGGTCAGCGTTTACACTACCATAACCGTTAGTGCTTAAAAATGGAATTCTCAGAGCAGCCAGCCATCAACGTGAGGCTTATAACACTATGCTTTTGGCGTAGATTGACAGATCTGGTTAGAGCGAATCTAGTGACGCAAATAAATGATATTTCTATCCACTGGAATGGCAATTTAAGTGTGTTGCTGATATACGTTTGTGGTCTATAGGGAGGGAGGGAGGGGGAGGAGAGCTGCACGCGTCAAGGACTGCTCTGCGATCAAAGCCTCATGGGAGAACCATTTGTTGAACGCTGACAAAATAATCACTGCTTTATTGTTGAGTTACCGAGATGAAGTGATGCAATCGGGGCTAAGACTAAACTCAGAGTGGAATATTTGACAGAGAAACAGCAGTATCACATTGCGCCCATTTTTATTTTTTCCGAAAGCCGATAAAAGAAAATGGATTACGGGGCTGAGGCAAAGCTGGGACTTCTGTACTCCATGCTAAACTGCCTTCAGATAAAGTTCTTAAGGTGGCTTTCTGAAGCTTTATTGAAGTAAAAATCAGTGCAACCCTTTACATCAATCAGGCACTGCACTATGACTAGTATAGGCGGTAGTATAATGTCATATATGGCTGCCTGCTCAAAATGCTGCCCTGCACACTATAAACTGCAGTGCGCCGTGCATTCTGACACCTTTCTGTCAGAACCAGCTTTATATTCTTTAGTATTTGAGCTGCAGTATGTCTATTGAATTTGCATCTTGAACAAAAGCCAGCCTTTGATCCTCTCATGCCTCACCCATCGACTGTTCCCCTCTGCTCTTGGACCATAGATCCCTGACCACTGACGAGGCAGGTGCTTTCCTTTGACCCCCTCGTCTAGCCACAACAATTTGACCTTCATCAGAGATTCTCAAATCCTCTTGCTGCTGTAATTTTGCTTCTAACGTGAACTTTGAGTGTATATGTTCGCTTTCGTATGCGTGGCAGCCCTGGACACATTTACAGCCCTTCACTGCGGTTCTCGGTAATGTTTTTCTTGCCGAGAAGCAGGGTCCAAGGACAGGGGCATTTATCCATCTGCTTGTTTGCTGTGAATGTTGGTTAATCTGTTATTGACCAATTTTCTGATCTATGTTATAATGTTGTTTCCTTATCAAAAATATACCTAGAGTTGTGTTTTGATTCATTCATACGTTTAACACCCAAACCCTGCATATTTAGGCTGAGGAAACACTCACTGTTCCACCGTGTGATGTCATCTGGTAATACAGGAAGTGCTCTACTGTGTTTTTAAACTCCATATACCTTCACTATAATCATTTAGATGATTTCAGCCCTGAAACTGCCAATTTCTACTGAAAAATAGCTGTTAACTTGAAAGCTACCACTACATGACATCACAAGGTGGAAAGGAGCATTTTGAGCTTTGGAGTTGTAGACATACTAATAAAGGATTACTCAAACAGGTGTGAATGAAACAAAACACAACTCCAGGTATATTTTTATGAGGTAACAACATTATAACATGGTTTAAGGCTCACAAGAGTCCATTTTGTATAATACAGGACTTTTAAATAAACAGCTTTGTAGCTCAGGGGCGACAGTAGCTCAGTTGGTTGAGTGTTTGTCCACTGATCCAAAGGGTGACGGTTCAAATCTCGCTCTCAACATAAACATCATTGGTGAGATTCCAACTCCCACACATGAATGCTATAGTTGTGTCCTTGGGCAAGACACTTAACCCACATCACCCCTAGTGTCTGTGTACACTGGTGTATAAAAGTGTGTGTGCGTGTTAGTGGTTCCTTGATGTAAAGTGCTTTGATCACCTTAAAGGTGGAAGCAATATATAAAAAAATGTCCTGCGAGGCAGCTGCTGTTGTGATTTTGGGCTATACAAAAATAAATTGCATTTCTGTCGATATATTAATGAACCCACTAACGGCTGATGTGATGGAGAAAGAAACCAATGCCCTTCATCTGTTGGTGGCAATGTTATGCCTGAAATATTATCAAAGCACACATCTATTTGCTTATAATAAAAAGCGGTCAAGACTTGAGCAGTCCGTCCTTCCATGACTGTTTTGAAAGTCTATGCAGGTTTGACATTCATGTATCATCACACACAATGTCACATTACGTGCACATCCTTCATTTATCTCGGTAATTTCTACGCTCCTGTTGCCGTGTCTTTCCGTGTTTCTTGACCTCCCGAGTGTCATTCCCGTCAAGGTCAAGAAGAAGAAGATTCCCCTTGCTATAAAACAACAACAACAAGGACACGGCCAAATTCAGATCCTGACTCTAATCTCCTCCCTTTCCAAGATGACCGCATGGCCGACAGATCACGTATGACGGAGAGGTCTTTATATTGAATTGAAGAAAAAAAATAAAAGATCACGCAAGCCCACGCAATCACTCCACCCTCTGGTGCAAGAACTAAATCCCCAAAGGAAACTTGCTCATAAACATTCAATTTGTTCAAGGCTGTTCGCTTTCTCATTTATTGTACCTTGGGTGCACTTCCAACACCAATCACATACCGGGAAACAGGTTTGCAGCATGGCGCCATGGCTCACTGTAATTGCTGCCCCATTGCTACCAAGGCCTTCCCATGTAATTAAACCTGGAATAATTATACTTTTTAATTTGTCTGTATTAATATCTTTCCATTTGGTTTTAATCAATGCTACCATTTGTTTGTGGAGATTACCGGCCAGAACTGTTTGGATGTGGGATTTCAAACCACGTCATGCAGCACGGATACCCCTCACTCGCAGAGAGAGAAAAAAATAGGGAAAAAATACTGGGATCAAGGGAATGTAAATGCTCTCTCACCTCCTCTAAGCCAGAATGAAACTCCACTTTGGCTGCAATTTCCTCTGGCACACGTGGAGTTTGATACACAGGGAAATAGGTGGTAGCTGGTCGAAAGCACGTTAAATCTTTCCATTGTGATTCAGATGATACGAATTTTGAAGGGATTTTTTTTCCATCTGTCGAAATAAGTGACCTTGAATTGGCAGTTGTCTAATTATCAGCGGTAGCAGTGAGAGAGAGGAGCAGGGGAGGTGGTGTTTTTGTGGGGTAGTGGCTGCGTCCTTGTTGCAGACAGGCTGCGATGAGAATTGAAATGAGAAGAGGAACGGGCAGGAGGGATATTGCATCACGGAGTTAGGTGGAGTCGCTAGTCACCGGCAGTTTAAGCACATGGGTCTGACGCCGATTTTTGCGCAAGGCTTTGTTGAGACTTTAAGTAAATATCTCACTTCTAATCATTTTCACTTGGCTGGAGCTTGGAGACGAGAAACGTGGAGTGTGTGCGTGCATTTTGTTCCCAAAGTGTGGCTGTTCATTTGACTGTTCACAGACTGACTGATGAGTTAGCAAGGTTATTTATTCATTCTAACACCATCAAGTTGTTAGCACTGATTTGAAGGCTGATTGCTAAAACAACCCAAATCTCACGTTGGTTAAATCTAATGAGAACAGAACCTGACGAAGAATTCTTCCAAGGTGAGCAAGTGTGAAAGTATTTTGGAACTTTCGAGCAATCTAATTTTTATATTTTAACACCTAAAATGAATGCAAGGTGCAAGGTATGTGATGAAAAGAGAAAGAGGGTGTGAGCCTACAAAACTCTATGGGCAATTTATTATTCAGAAACAACTAAACTGAAAATGTACATATATATATATATCCTTTGGATTTAAAGAACACATACTACGCAAAATTGACTTTTTTTTTTTTTACCTTTTAACAATGCTGTAATGTCCCTTCATCAAAAACATACCTCCAACATGTTAATGTCATATGAACCATCTCGCACTTTGAGGACCTCAGGGACGGGCTCCTGCTGGTACCTCCAACATGTTAATGTCATATGAACCATCTCGCACTTTGAGGACCTCAGGGACGGGACTCCTGCTGGTGCCCAGAGTCAGGTCTAAACATGGGGAATCAGCGTTTCAGTTTTATGCAGCTAAAACCTGGAACAGTCTTCCTGAAGATGTGAGACGAGCCTCTACTTTGACAATGTTTAAATCTAGGGTCAAAACGGTTCTGTTTAGCTGTGCATATGACTGAAAGGTTTTCTGTACTCTTCTCTTTTAATGTTCATTTTATGATGATTATTTGTGATTATTTATGTTTTGATGATTTTAATGTCTTTCTTATTCTGTAAAGCACTTTGAATTTCTTTGTGTACAAACTGTGCTGTACAAATAAACTTGCCTTGCCTTGCCTTACCTGGAGTTGTAGTTTATGTAATTTATGCTTGTTTCATTAAGTCGTCTTCTCTGAGCACTCAAAAATGCTCTGTTCACATATTGGTCATTTTGTTACATCATAGATAAAACCTGTTGCCCATAAATAACCATAACCGTGCTTGTTCTGCGGTCAGATCTGCGGTAAAGGTTATAAAGTGCATTTTCCAAGTTAGAAAATTGAAATACTTATGCCAAGGTGACCCAAAGCATGTTCAAAGAGACTTAAAGCCACAAGAATGCATAATATGTGCTCTTTAAAGACCTTTCAATTGACAACAATCGTGTTTGTCTCTGAATAGTAAAAGTTAAAAATGTGCCCTCCAGCTCACCTTCAAACTATGGACAGATTTGAATGCTGTGATGTCACATGAACACTACCTATTGTGCGCGATGACAAATTGTGTTGTTGATCATTAATGGCTGCATGCACAAGTTGCATCATGTATTCAAGTCTTGACGCAAAAACACCTTGTTATCAGTGTATTTTATTCATGTGGCTTTATATAAAAACATTTTTCAAACAAGTAAAGTTGGTTTCAGATCATTTTTTCCTCTTCACGCCTCAAAGCTCTCAAAAAAGTTAGGTATTTATGGAAGCAAAAAGACCAGAGACCAAAAATGAAACAGTGAAATGTCTAAAATTCTAAGACTATAGAATTCCTCTGTTGGCTATTTTAAATATAACCAGCCATATGTCCAAAAGTGTCTTCAAACTGATGTGCCATAAATCAAGCTCAGACTCAAGCTGCCCATTTTCCCTCCAACCACAAAAACTGTTCACCCTCTGCTTCCATTTTCTTCACCGGAACTGCAGTCAAATGGAATTGGTATTGAAATGGAATTCTGTCATTGCTTGTTGCAAGTTTTTGTCATCTGAGTTATGTTTTGTTTCATTACAACACACGATTGTTGGGTTTCAGATGGTATCAGAACATTTTATAGACCAGTGATGTTTAGATGGGGGGGGGATATTATGAATATTGTTTTGCAGATATGTGTTGGTATTGCAGATTTCTGGTGTTATATATCGATTCTTAATAATAATGCATTGTTCTTTCATTCCTGTTGTAACGGCTGGTGGATCAAAAGGGTGAGCACAAGTGAACTCAAAAATTAACAGGGTTTATTAACAAAAGACAAAGGGTCTGAAGAAAACATGAAAAAACAAACTAAATACCGTATTTTCCGGAGTATAAGTCGCACCAGACATAAAATGCATAATAATGAAGAAAAAAACATATATTTCACATATAAATAGCATCTGAGTATAAGTCGCACCCCCGGCCAAACTATGAAAAAAAGTGCGACTTATAGTCCGGAAAATACGGTAGTTGGAAAAATGCAAAGAGATGAACTAGGTCAAGCAGAACAATACCATGATGGATCTGGCAACGTGTGGGTGAATGAGCCGAGTCTTTGTACTGCAGAGGTTGTAGCTGATTGGCAATGGGCTGCAGGTGAGTAGTGGGTGGAAACCATTGGTGAGGGTGGTGTCAGACTCTCCGCCCAGCTCCAGGCACACAGACACAGAAGGGAGGGGGGAGAGAGCACAGGAGAACACCAGGAAAAAAACAGGAATCCTGACAGTTCCGCAGCTGCTCAGGGGTAGAATGATGGAAGCGAGGCTGCCAATCTGCGCCATCGGCTCCTCCAACCACCAGCTGCACTCATGCACGCATCACTTTCACACTAGGCAGTGGGTGAAGTGGGTGAAGTGAGGAGTGAAAAGTTTTTGCCTCTGATGCCCCATAATGGCACCTAGTATTCCCAGCGGTCATCCATCCAAGTACTAACAAGGCCCAACCCTGCTTAGCTTCTGAGAGCCGACGAGGCTTTGACAAAGAGGTTTTGCAACACGAAGGTCGATTCTTGGAGCCTAGTCACTAATAGAAATGATCATCTTGATGAGGATGCACTGTAATCAAAAAGGGAAAACTGGCTCTTGCCCCCATCTTGGAGCATGACGTCATCACATTCCAGAGTCTGAAAACCTCGAAGATATTGCAAAAATTGCTTTTTTATTACAAAGGCTGTGCTAAAATGACCATGACTGATTTGCAAAACTTAAACTTAAGCAAAATCCATGCCGTAATCAAGATTATTTGGTTTAAAATTGTGAAAACTAAAAAATGATATTCATGAGAATTTTAAAGAGCCATTTTAATATTAATTGTACTCCAAAATGTGCAGTGCTTTTTATCTGTTTTTGTCACATTAGTTCTACTTTAGCATTTAGAAAGATGGATTTCATAAAGCTGGTGCAATCATAATGTGAATGAAAGTAAGTATTAAAAATGTCACTGTTGTTTGGTTATAATTCCTCTAATTTTAAATAAACGTTAAATTTGATATCGGTACATCCCATTTTATATCGTTCCATCCCTGGTGTTCTAGAAACAAGTGTTTGTCCAAACTCGGCCCTTGTGCTCTGCTGAGACAAGAGGAAGTGTCCGCGCTGCTTCTCACTGTAGTCACGGCTCTGGAGGTCAATAATGCAAACAAGGCCTCCACTCTAACACAAACAATTTTGATCCGAGCGCTCCCACTGATCCAAACATTTACTTAACCGCATTCACTTCCTGTCCCTGCCGAAAAAGATGGCCCCAACCAACCACCAGCTGGGACGAGGCACTGTGAAGCTTCTCGCGCTATCGATCAGGTAGCATTTATTAAGCATTCCTGTCGATACTGTAATTTTATTCTATCTGCTGCCAGCTCATTGTGGATGCAGGTCACAAATGAGACCTTTTTAACCTTCTATCAGAATAAATGTAGCATTGCATAAGCACTCTGGGCCCTGAGTTTAATTATCAGCTATTATTACCATTTTAGATAAACACTAAGGTCACCAAATCTCTGCCCCCACACAATTTGTCTTCATTCGCTTGTCTCCTTTTATATCCAGGAAGAATTTGTTCTAAGTATCTTTCCTATCGCCACACCTTGCATTGTCTGCCTGCTATTAAATATTAGACCGTGGAGCAAAATGAATGCAATAAAGAGAAAGTCTGACTCTGTATTCACTGCCCACTATCGTCTCATTCCAAGGGCACTCAAGTTTGATAACAAAAAAAAATCTGCCCTCAATGCTTTTGGGTTGATGATAGAATGACAAAGGAGAGAAAGATATAATAACATGGCAAGCAATTAGACAGGGACCAATACAAGAGCTGAAAATGGCTGATTTCCCAGGAGGGGTGCACTAATCCAGTGAAGAAGCATAGCACCTTGTCACGCACTTCTTTAAACAAATCATAATTTTATATGCCGCTAAGGTCGTAGTGTTTGTATGCAATAGCTGTTTTGTTGCTTGCATTGTTGGTATACCTCTCACAGGCCTGGCCACAATCACTCACAATGCATTTGTAATCAATCCGGGCATAAATGTTTGCAAAAGCACAACACAAGCATTATTAAGGCTAGGCGCGCTAAGGAAGACGCTGGAAGTTGATGAATGTATTTTGCAAGAGGTCGTAATTAAGGAGCTGTTTAAAAATGAAGAGAGAAGGGTAGGAAAAAAGCGTGGTCAATGGACGCATCCATCAATACATGCACATCAATTCTGGGCTGGCGTAGACATGACTAAAACACAAGCGTATGATGGACAACAGACGGGTGTAATTACATGGGCTCTTGAGGCAATACAAAATGTTGATTGGTGAGAACGCATTTGTTAAAAAGTGCAGGAAACAAAGACAAGAGAGCTCCTAATGGCTATTGAGAACTTCAAGGATAGAGTGCTAGTGCTGGTGAAGTAGGTCCTTAGCTGCGAACAAACATTTGACCAGTGTTTTTTCAGTAGTTACATCCAGATATGACCAAAATAACCAAATTTTTATTCAGGTTTTTACACCAGGTTTTGCTCAAAGACACACATAGGAAACACCATAACCTTACATAACCCATAATTTGCAGTAATGGTCAAAGTGGTAGTAATGATGGTCACATTTCTATATACCGCTTTTCTACCTTAAAGGCACTCAAAGCGGAACCACTCACCCATTCACACACACATTCATGCACCAGTGTCGCACGGTGGACACATTCATGCACCAGTGTACGCACGGTGGGTTAAGTGTCTTGCCCAAGAACACAATGACAGCATTCATCTGTGGGAGCTGGAATCGCACAGCCAACCTGTGGGTCAGTGGATCTGACCACTCAACCAATGATGTTTTTGAGAGTGGGATTCGAACTGCCAACCTTCAGATCAGTGGACACTCTTCCAACTGAGCTACCGTCGCCCCACAATATTGACACTAGCAGTCAAAGTCATAGTATAGAAGTATAGTGCACTGTATTGTTGTTGCTGTTACTTATTCATTAATGCAGTTTTTCTTTTTCGTGGCGGATTCCATACTAACCAAGTCATGCTGTGATTTTTACAGTTCATTATGTCAGATGCAATAATTCAGTAGGCAGTGGGAGTGAAGTGTCTTGCCTCGAGCCACAAAGAACGTATGTGTTTGAACCTCTGACTCTTCGGTTGGTGGTTGGATGCCTAATCTTCTTCCACTATTCCACTGTTAAACCTTTGTTGTGCACGCTTGAGTGATGAGGTACATCCACTTAAACTTAAGTAGCACACATTTTTATTTGTCATTTTTCTTACCCCAGTGCCAGGCTGTCGAAAGCCAAAAACTATGCCCAACACCTAGAGTAGAAATGAGCAATGTTCCTTCTGTCCAATGTTCCCTCCATCTAATCAACCATATTGATGTTTAAACAGTTGTTGTCCTGTCAGGTTTAGACTCCTGAGTGCCCTGCGCCTGGGAAAGCTGAGCAGCTACAACACGAGTCCCGGCCCATTAAAAATGCTCTACTTTATTAGCATCGGCCATATATTTAAATGCGGGCCAATGCCAGAGTGCTGTTTGACTTCTCCTTATGTTTTAGCGTAACCTGCCTTGTGGTGTCAACAGGGCCATAATCATTTAAATAGGCAAATTCTATCATTATGAGGTTAACAGACTTGACTTGTTTGAATATTTACTTGCACAGTGTTGTGTTAACCTACTTTTCGCCAGTACGAGGGGGGTTGGGGGTGGATACATATGGGTAAGGGGGGTAGCGGTTGCTGGCAGCTGCTTTTCATATTCCTCACATGCCAAAAGGGTTGTTTATATCTACAGCAGCACAACCATAGGTGGATAGGGTTATTATGGCTTCATTTATGTAGGCTGCGACTGCTCGACTCATTTGGGGGGATATCAAAGTTGCGTGAAAACAGCTTAACCTGGGTACCCAAGGCGGCGTATCTCTAACAGACACATTATATGAGCACAAACCCAGCCGCAGTGTGAGACAATATGCACTTCTGTACAACCGGGTTACTTTTCTGCCACTTACATAAATTACACCTTTGCTCTCTGACGGTTATGACAGACCCAGAGGACTGCATTAGATATTCAGGATTTGATGTTTGTGAATAATGAACTGCTGAGACTGACTGATGGCAAATTAATGCAGAGTGAAGCTAATACGATAACAAGATAATGTATCACCCCAATATAGCACTATAGTCAAACTCCTATGGAACGCCTCTGTAGTTCCCTGTAATGATGCCTCTTCACAAAGTTGTTGTTGAAAACTATACATAGGATCTGCTTCCTACTTGAGCAGGACTCAGGAGTTTGTGATTAAATCAGTGGGTGTGTCTTAAAATTAATACACATCAAAGTAATTCATGTATTACAGTAAAATGTGTTGTGCCTCAGAACAAATCTGCTGTAAGAGTAGCTCTTAGGGTGAAAATGAGACCAATGTGTGCATCTTATAGAGCACCCTTAGAATGCTAATGTTTGTTAGTTTTACAGTGGGGTAAAATTTGCTCTGGTCTTTGACAGTTGTGAAAAGTGCTTATAAACTCATCGTGGTGAATAATTACAGTGCTCAGTATGCATAAGGAAAGAGAGCAATAAATGTAGACTGCTGCAAACTCTTTAAAATGAACTAGTTCTGTTTCCATATTTTTAAGAAAAGCAGGTACAACGCCTTTAAAGGTGCACTATGTAACTTTGTAATGCTATTGCTTTGCCTGTAATATTCCACAGTATGGCATTAGACTTATTTATCTCATGGAGACAGGTAGGTGACACAATCAGGTAAAGATGTGTGGAATGCTGACATGAAGAATGCTTTTTTTAATAAATGCAAGATTAGTTTAATGCCATGCTGTGGAGCATTCCATGCAAAGCAGTAACATCTTCACAGGCAAGTGGCGGAACCATCTTCAAATCAATCAGCCATATACATTTCCTTTAATGATTATAAATATGAATTAGAATAAAAGTATTTGTTGTTACAAGACTAAAATGCAATTGACCTAAAAGGGAGGAAACTGCTCATATTGGAACAGTTGGTTGGCATTTTTTTAACACAACCCACCAGGTAATTATTTCTTTGTTTGTTCAAATAAACACCTGAGCTTTTTTTAGGGGGCCTAGTCATTATATGACTCACTGGACCTGAACGCAGTAAACCAAACATGTATATTACTTCCCTTTGAGATATGGGATCTCAGCAAAAGGCAGTGTTCCTGAGTGATATTAAAAAGAGAGCTACCTCCTGCCTCCATCCTCAACAAGGCATTAAAGCTGTTCCCTGCGTTTGCCTTGAGTTCATTAGAAGCAGCAGGTAAGGAAACACCGTGTGCTCACTGATGCAATTTAAGAGAACGCGCCCCACACTTCCCTATGCAGAACTGAGCCTCCATTCAAGTTCACATTTAAAAGGGTTCAGCACTCCCCTCCACTTTCTCATGTTTGCTTGGCTTGTATTTACACTTTGGAGTTTTACAGCAAACGGCCATTTTCGGGTTCCCAAAACTCCGTGTACTAATAATCATCAAGGTGTAAATCGACTGACCCGAGCAGGTGCAATAAAACTAAACGGGAGAGTGAAGATGAGATGTCAGTTGAGCAATGGTTTGTACACGGCCCACGCAGTCCTCAGAAAAGTGCTTTAATCTACTAAAACAACACCTGCATTGGTGGTAAGTGGAGTGTGAGGGCGTCAGGCCTCTATAAGGGCAAAGCACTGCCATCCATGGGGATGTTTTTTATATTATATTTTAGAATTTTTTGACCACCTGCATTGCGTGGATTCACACAGTATAATTTAAGTACATAAAAAATGTAAGAAAACCAGCAAAGTGAACACAAGCTATAGAATAAGAATGCCAGCACGTATCTAAAATTAAAAAAAAAATAAAAATAGGCTTATAAAACAAAGAAGTTCATGTAAAATGTCAAACCTTTGAATTCACTTAAAATACCAAACTGATTAAATATACCTTCAAATACATAGTAACTGTGACACATTGTCTACGTTCACACTTGGATATGCCCCAAATCAAAACTGTGACAAAGAACTAAGCTGGAAACCAGCACCAAAGCAGGTGAAGTGTCTGCGCAGCCTCATTTTGATACCATGAAGGTGCATTTGAGTTACTTTTTCGTCTTTGGATTAAATCAAACCAACAAGCTTCTGTTCAATATTTGAATCATCATTTCACACTGTTCCTTTCTTGGACCACTTTTGTTTTAAATAAAAGTACTGACTGTCTGTATCCCTCACCACAATCACAAGAGACCTTCTGAAGATACTTTGACCTTTGATGTTTTCCTGCTTTTACCATGTGGATTTTGTTGCACATGTCCTCTCTAATTACAATGGCCCCGCTATAAGGAGCATGCACACTGTTGTGCTTGATGTCAGAACATCTTCCATGGATCGAAGCCGCAGATGGTAAACAAAGGATTGTTTTGAGGCGACGTCTGCAGACAATGACAATGAAATTCTGCCACTCATCTTCTGAGAGCCTCTTTGCAAAGTGATTAGAGGAATGAATTGATATAGATTGAAGCCTAGAGGAAGGCGGAATCAAAGGTCCGACTAGCTTATGTGCTTAAAAAAGAAAAAAAAACAAAACAGAGCAGATATCCTTCAGTCAAGGTGCAAACCTGAAGCGGAACATTCACTTGGAGCTATGTAATGGTGTTAGCATATAACCTTCAGACAGTCAGACAACTCAACTGTCTAGGCGCGTGTGTGAAAGGCATAAGGATAGCAGGTTCTCACACTGGCTACATGACACATAATAGGCCCGTCCTGTCCAACATGTGCTATTTCATAAAGAGCCCTGCCTTTGTGCCGCGCCAAACTGTGCATTGATTCAATAAACTCTGTATCGATCCTCAAAGGCCGGCTATGTTTTTTATACCCCCGCTCTCTCCCCTGTCTCCCCTGTGTTCCCTTTTATGCTCCGTCTCACCTTCAAATTTTCCATCTTATTTGCAACGGCAGACAAAAGCACTTAAAGGGTGAAGCGCTTTTTAAACCTTTTCAGAGCACATGACAGAGCACATTAGCTTTGCCACTTTATGCAGCTATTGGCCCACTTTGTCACTTATAAAAAAAAAGAGAGAAAAGAACAAAAAAAAGTAGGACTATTTTTGCCCGATGCAAAAGAGGAAAGAAAGTGTGTCATGACCTAGTAACATGTAGCGAAAACCTGTGAAGTCCTGCCGGATAAGCCCCCTCTTTCGGTGCCAATGCTATCATCTCTTGTTTCTGCGTCGCACATGAATGAGTTTGATTGACAGATTGGAGCCCATTTGAACCCGTCCCAGCGGAGAACGCCATAAGTGACATGTTTTTAACAAGCACGCCGACGCTTGTCTAAGTTTTGATATCAAGAGAAGGTCAACAAAAGAGCTGTTAATTCCGGCGGGCTGCAGAAACTTCAACCTCGAGAAGAAATATTGGGGTATTATATAAACTGTAAAGGAAACAGAAACCGTGCCATCTTTGTTTACAAAGTGTTGAACAGGTGTTGAGAAGTTTTATCCTGAAAAAGAATATCTCATTTGAATTTAGGTCACTGTTACACAATCTATCTAGCTAGAGTCTACGCGAATTCGAACCTGGTAATTTGTCTTCCTCCCACCATCCAAAAACATGCCTGGTTTTTGGTGAATTGGTGGCTCGATATTGGCTATGCTGGATGAATGGTTATTTGTCTCTGTGCTTGTGCAGTCGCTAGCTAGCTACTCTCCAGGCTAAAGTAGCTTTTAACCATGTTATAGTTGTTTCCCTTCACCATTTACTTACCCGAAGTTGTATTTGGAGTGATTTGTGCATGTTTGAGCAATCTTTAATTGCTTATGTTCCAGACGCCATTTTGCAGATCAACCCCTGTTTTCACTGCCACCGGTATATGCCCACTGCTCTCTACTTCCTTTTCCAATTTTGTTTTCTTAATTTGTGATACGCATGGGATTTGGTTGCGTTGCATAGTCATTTTGGTACAAAAGAAAAAAAAAATCTGCTACTAGCTGGTGTAATCTGTGGCTATCCAATGACGTTATGGGGACCCAAATCTGCTACTAGCTGGTGTAATCTGTGGCTATCCAATGACGTTTATGGCGACCTCAGCTCCCACTGGACACTGCAGTTTTCTAACGTGGAAGTCAGTGGACTTGTTTCTTTTATTAAGTCGTTTTACATAAATATTGTGATTTAAAATGTACAAATTATAACATAATGATCCACGGGTGTCATAGATTATAACTATATAGCAGACACAAACACAAAAGTTCTGAAAAAGATTTTGATCATCTAATAAAAATAACAACCTTTGCCAAGTAAAATTGTTGGTAACTTCAATAAGCCGTATGAAGATTGGTCCCAAGAATCATCAGTGAGATAAGTGAGATAACTTAAAACACAGAAGTCCTTTATGTAAAATGCCAATGCCAGCCCACCACCTCTCAACCGACTGCTTCTAAAATAACTTCTATACCTCACTTTCTCATACCTCCATCGTACCATGTCAGTTTTGTCAACCTCAACCCGCCCCCACCTCAACCGCAGCAGTAAAACCTTTAGCCTCCTCACCCTCATATTTTCTTTCCTTCATCACTAAACCCAGGCCCAGAGTTTCTGATACCTTTCATAACAAATCCATTCTTTCCTCTAATAACTTTGCTGAACTCTTGTTGCAAAAGGTTGAAGCTCCAAAGTTTTGTGTTCTATAAACAATTCAGTGAACCTTGTCTGCGTCTGGTGAAGTCTCTCTTTCTGGAATGGCTGTATCATTCACCAAAGATCAATTTGTGAACATGATCCATATAAATTGCTGTCTTCCCTGGAACAACTTGGATTCTATTTCTGACATTTTGGTTCACATGACTAACAGTTTTCTACTCCGCTTGGAACAAATTCCCTTCAATTTGAGGTGTGTTGCTGCCACTACGTTGTGAATTGCCACGTAATATTGTGAATAATCCCAATTGCATGTTTTTTTCGTTTTACGTGATGCCCCAACTTTTCAGAAATGGGAGTTGTAAACGCAGTCAACAGCGCAGCACTTTTCAAAGCCGACAGAACGAGAACAATGTTTAAAAAGGGCCAGTGTTTGACTAAAGAGACGCAAAAAAAGACTTCCCACTAACGCCTTGTCAAGTCTGTCTCCACTCACAAAGGAAAGAATAAATTGTGAAAGTGCCATTGCATATCATTACAGTCCTACTTTGTGTCCGTATTAAGAAAATCATTACTGAAAAGTGAAAGCTGGCATTTACATTTATTCCCATGTCACAGTGCTCACTTGGAATTTAAAAATACATTAATCAATTTGGTTAAAGCGTTTACTCTCTTCTGTCTTTTGTTTTTGGGGATTTTTTTTTTCCTTTTTGCTATCATCCCCCTCTTCTCTTGACCGGCGGGGTATTCTGAGGTGAGTCAATACAACAGCTCTGTTTTCATTTTCAAAAAACACACTGGAGCCCGTCTAAGCTTTCAAGCCGTGCACGGGAATACTATGCTACAAGAGGCCAGCCGACTATACCTCATTATCACCACGGAAACATGACACCCAGTATTTATGGAGAACGCGGCACGGTAATCTAAATAATGCTTCTGACGACCTTGCTGTGCCGGTGTGTAGCAAACAAACTGTCCAGGGGTCGAACATAGAGTTAAAACATTGAAATTCTGAAAGTTGAGGTTGTAATAATTCAATTTTTTGTCGTTGTCACTTTGAAATATTTTGTGACAAAGCTGTTGGATCAATGACTGCGGCTTTTATTTCAAGGCTTTGGAGATATTCTTGTAATGGAGGCAATCATCCTTCCATTGGTTGGTTGGAGAATCCGTCTTGGTAGACATCTGCGAGCCTTTTTGAACCATCTATCATTCCGTACACTGATGTTTGGATGACACTGTTGCTTTTAAGTTTAGCATTCACTTATTGTGCCAATTGATCATGTTGGTTTTATGTTCCATACGTTGTTATGGTTGTACTGAAAAGCTTTGGTAGGGCCTGAGAACATTCGAGCACATTTTTGATTTTATTCTTAATCAGTATAACATGTTTTGAAGGTTTAAAATTTTAAGACGACTTAAGCACAACAATAATTGGCAAGAAGTTAAAGAGCCTATCAGACCAATGAATCAACAACGTTCTATTTGTTGGACTTCATTACAGAGTCTTTAAATATTGAAAAGTAACAGGCACAAACAACATTCAGTAAGTACATCTGCCTGGCTTTGTTGATTATAGAGTTTGCTCATGTTTGTCGTTGCCAAAGTAGCGTATATAATTTTGTGGACAATGAATAATGTTTTAATTTCCTTTGTCCCCGAGTTGAAATTATCTCGCCGAATCATTTCTAACGATGCACAATCATACAATTGTATTGGGCTATTTCATTTGGAGGCATCAAATGATTCTTGCTGACTAAGCTATGACGCTTAGACACAGAAGGCATTATTAATGTTAATCTCAATAAGAACAAAATGTACTAGCATTAGTTTCTGAACATTTGTATATAACCTGAAAGAAGGATTTATAAAAAAAAAAATTGTGAGTGAGGGATGTGGGTGGGGACAGAAATGCAAACAGATTTTTTCTTAACACCCAAGCCTCAAATTCAGGATAATACAGGATTACTCAAACTAGCGCTGTAGGCCTTTAGTCGTTAAGTCGATTAATCGGTTGATGGGACAACAGAAGAAGGAGAAGAATGGAGACGTTATGGAGAAGTTATGGAGTGAGTGAGTTAGCTGAAAATTTGACATTTTTTGGTATTTATAAGTAAAAAGCCAGATTCAACTCATGATTCACAAGTTTAATCTGTCTTTATATAAATGCATTGTTTTCTCGTACTTTTTTCTGAATAACAAAATGTTTTTTTCCTGAACTCCCCTGCAGGTGTAGTGAGTGCAGTTTGAGTCAGACACATGGAGATATGTAATAGTTTTGAGAGCTTTTGAACTATTACATAGAGATATGTAATAGTTTTGAGAGCCCCCTTGTTAGTCCACTAATCGATCGGCAGGTTGTCTTTAGTCGACCGCAGCCCTAACTCAAACACACGTGTCAGTAAAAATACAACTCCGAGTTTTACA
Source organism: Periophthalmodon schlosseri (assembly GCA_000787095.1). NCBI lineage: Eukaryota > Metazoa > Chordata > Actinopteri > Gobiiformes > Gobiidae > Periophthalmodon > Periophthalmodon schlosseri. The sequence continues at coordinate 75,538 of KN485445.1, read as the reverse complement.
ACATGGTCAAAAGCTCATAAAAGTCCATTCTGCATAATATGTTTGCTTAAAAAACACTTTGAAAGAGACTTTGAAGCTTCTATAAAGAAATCTGAAATGACACTGTGGCACTGACCAATCAAATCTACAAAGTGCAGACAACGCGATGCCCTGCTGTTGAGATTACAGTACTTTTCTATATTTAAACGGGGTCATTTGTTTATCATCTGCCTTAAGGTCAGCCGTGATCATGATCAGTGTGCTTTTATTCTCTTTTATGAACTATAATAGACCTGTGCATAGATTAAACATTCATTTATTTCTCTCTAGATGTTAAGACGAGTGTTGAAAAGGTCATGGGCTGGTGGATAGGAGCAGAAAATGCAAATCCCATTCATTGCATTATTTATTTTCCACCAACAATTGCGACCTACAGAATGGCAGGTTGTCTATATTGGTTACAGCACAATTGCTCCCCTTGACTGAATACAACCATAGCTTATTCCATTCTGTAAGCGCATGTTTAAACCGCTAATTCTGACTTTTCATTAAAATTGTCTTATTGTCACTGCGGTGTAATCTTGCATGCACAAATTGACTTTGCCTTTAATGAATAATTTGAATATGAGTTAGGAGCGTTAATTTAGACATGCCGTTGTAGGTTTTTGTACTTCAAAGTAGTTTCCTTCATTCACGCTTTGCTTTGTGTTTATGTTAGGATAAATCACCCACACCTCCAAGGAACACTGCTAAATTTGTAGCCTTCGGGTGATACTTTTGGTAATTACTTAATTATTTAAAAACGCACTGGTGCAAAGTCATTTTTAGCCACTTACTCTCGATGTACCATGTTCGAGCAAGTTTTTACTAAGATTCCTTAATGAAACTAGTACATTTACGCGTGTAATAGTAATGAGTATTTAGCTACACATTGAGGTTTGCTTCTTGCTAATTGGTTTCAGTTTATGTATTTTTATGAGCGCTTGTTTCTAGAGCCATAAACAAATATGCAAATAGACCTGGGAGCTGAATTTTAATATTTCTGCCCTTAAGGCTTTGACGCTGCGTTCAATGACATCTCGAAACTCAACGCTTTTTTGCCGTGCGGTTGTTTACTCTTGTTGTTTGACTTGGATGGGGACTGTCAGAGCAGAACCCGTAGCACTGGGGCGGAGGTAGGGAAGACAAGCTCTTAATCGCCTGCAATATTGAATTATTGAATTAAAAGCTTAAGTACTCGGGGTGAGCGTGTCAATTTTTCACAAGTGAATGCTACACTGCTCATTCCATTTTCATCTGAATACATCATTTGTGTATGTAAAATGCAAGAAGAATGGAGGTATTACGCAGATCGCTTTCATTGTCTGTAATTCCCTTTCAGTGCGACTGTAATCATTCGGAGAGACAAGTCATATTCATGCGACGGGCTGCCAGTCCTTAATCTGCATTCAAAAACACAGCACTTTTTGTGTGGCGCCGTCGTACTGTAGTGTTAATTAAGCAAGACTTTTGCTTCAAACCACGACACAAATGTAAGTGTTTCACATGTCTAATTGATGTGGTGTTAAAGGAACTGAACGTATGACTAGGTCTTCTCTGATGTACTTGACATTGTGTTCGCCTGTCTCGTCACTTGCCTCATCTCCATGTCAGGTGCTGTAAAAGGACACATCCCCATGTAAAATCCTGATGTTTCTAGTGTGTGCGTTTGAATGGAATGAGTGGCTGTGACCCACGCAGCCTGCGCTCTCTCAAAGAGTATTTCAACTTATGCAGATGAGCTCATCAGAGCAGCCTGCTGAGATGAGACATCTAGGTCTGGAATTGTGTCAATACCGCCACCAAAACAAATGCAAATCAAAATCCAAATTAATGTGTTTTCCCCGAGGAAGAACTGCACGCGCACTAGAATCAGTTCTGTGTAGATGACAGCGTTCAGTTAGAGGCCTACAAAAAACAAAGACTAGGGCACAGAAGTCAGCCTCTCCAAAATGGGAAACTAAAGTAAGAAAAGCTTTAGTGTGATTGTTTTTGAGATGGCAAATACATATTAAGCAAATGTGTGGTTATGCTAAATGACACTGTGTCTTGCAAATAGGACGGAGATTTTTTCAGAACTCTATTACGCAGCGGTTGCAACATTTGTGCGTGCGTCTTGGGTTGGGATAAATAAACATTAAGGCGCTAAAATGATGTGCGCTACTCTAATGTGTCTGCCCCGTGTCACTGCGCTGAATCAAAGCAAACGCAGCACATTTGGCTCTTTCTGACTGTTATTAGAAAAGAGGGCAGGTTGCAATGCTGTAAAATTCCCACTTTATTAAGTCCCTCTGCCACACAACCTTGGGAGAATGGCAGTGAAAATAAATTTTTTTCCTTCGCCTCTGTAACCTTGTAGCATTGCATTTGTAGCTTGCAATTTGGCAGTGAGCAACACAGCATCATATTCATTAAAGTTTTAAGAATTTGAACATTTTGTAGAATTAAATTACTTTTTGCGTGGAAGCATAAGCTGGTTTGTCTTTTGTATAATTTGAGGTGTCTCCTTGAAATTTGAAATAGTGCCGGTTTACATTACTGCAATTTATGGACAGTACAACAAGTCGACCAAGAGATCACAACATTTTACCTCTTCTTCTGTAGTGTTTAGCTCATTTTGTAGTACTTTTCACACATGATACTTGGTTTAGTACATCCAGGAACGCTTGATCCTGCCAAAATTGAATGAATTGATGACAGCAATGCAGACTGACTAGGTACAATTTGGCGTCTTTTCCCCACATATGCTGTATCGCCTGTTATATTTTTGACTACAGAACTTCAAATTCCACAACATCTGTCTTACTTGGTGGTGCTACAATTTTAAATGAGACTAAACTCTGCAATGGATGATTATTTCAATTGAAAATAGTTTTTTTTATGTCAAGTCAGACGTTTCTGCACTACTACTTAGATCATTTCAGCTTGTTTCATCATAAAGTATAAAATGGCCTTCTCCTGGGAAACTCCTGGCTACTCATGCAGATGAAGAGATGGTTGGAAAGCTTAAGCTGTTTTTAATTTGGGAATGCTATTTTTGGTGGCCATTAGCTGGAGGAGTGCAAAAGGTCATAAAGGTCACAGGTCACAGAGCAGGGACAATGAAGCGTGACAATGTTAGCTGATGCTAGATATTGATGCTAAGCCTGTGAAGCACAAGCAGTGAGCTTCACAGTGTGTTGTCAAGAATGGCGCTAACACATCGACTGGAGACAGTTCCATCTTTAATGTTATTTTGAAAAAGTAGAAATTAAAATGTTTTGTAGCAGCATAGCGATCCACAATCCACTCTCTACTGTCTACGGTGGAGCTAAAGGTTTTAGCGCTTCTTTTGTTCATCACATGTAATAAGCACCTGTAGACATAAATGTACCTCTTTCACACATGAACAGACAGCTTGTGAAGTCTAGTGAAAAGAACAGCATCCATGCACACAGTGTATACAAATTTAATAAAATCACAACAGTTACAGTAGCCCACATTCACGTGTAAGCTCAGCTTATTTTCACAGAAACCGCGGGAGGAGGACAACAATAAAATACAAATACATTCTTAAAAAACGTTTGTAAGAAACTCAACATGTTTATGAAAAGGGACATTCCCTGTTGCACCACCGTTAAACAGTTCATAAGACACTTCACTTTTGTATGGTCACTGATATGTATCGGTGTGGTCATGAGACTGGAGAGATGGACCTTATACACTAAATGGAGACAGAAAGCTTCACTGTACAAAAGCAGACAGGACTCAATAGCTTAACAGTAGCAATTTGTTCAACAGCCTCACAAAGTTGGAGCTTGAAATGTGCAAAATACAGACATCTAAATTGACAGGTACAGTACACCATGGAAACACACTTGAAGCCCAGTTTAAGTACTGTTTTTTCTCCCCTCCCCCACTGTCACAGCAGTCAAGGACACGGTTCACCCAAACACGACAAGTCACAGAGTAAAGAAAACAGACAGAGCTGATGGTTTTTGGTTATACAATGCGTGTCTGGACAAAAGAAAACACTTGTTGGTCATCGATGTGTGGTCATAACTTCACACAGGTGGCAGCGCTGCACGTGATTGGTCAGTTCCCGGAGTCCCGTGGGTCCACAGGGCACTCCTGGCTGATGACAGGGCTGTGAATCAGATTGCTGGACAGAGACTTGGGCCTGAGCTCAGAGGTGACGTAGGCCGGCTCCTCCAGCACAGTGTGCAGAGGAGAGCACTGGCCGTCCGGAGGGCCGTAGGCACTGCTGTCAGAGCCCCCCTCCCGCTCCTCTTTGGGCTCGTGCTTGGCCTCATGGTCCCGGGGAGAGGGCTCTGTCTTAGTAGGACTAGTACTGGACTGGGTCTCCTGCAGCGGCGGGCTCAGAGCGCGCTGAGATTTGAAGTATGGTTTGACATTGGCCACTTGGATTGTACTGTCCCGCTGCTCCTTCCCAAACGTGCTGAGGGTTTTTCTGCCGCTGCTCCCGCTGCCGCAGCTGATGGTGCCATAAATCTCTGTCTCTACCATGGCATCCATTCCCACAGGGATGAAAAGGTTGGTGCGATTATCGCCGCTGTCTGCTTGGCTTCCTACCCGTAACTTTGGCATCCAGCATCTGTCAGAATGTCCCAGTGCGCGACATTCATCCGTGCAGTGGACTGATTTGTCTTGCTCTACAAAAAAACACAAAATGACACTTGTTATTGGCCTGGACAGCAGCGGTGTAAAGATACACAGCACAAAAGATGTAAATCACATTTCAGTAATGAGACAAACTCCAATTCTGGCCCCTGCCTTAAAAACCCAATGATTCTATCCCCCTCTGAAAGGAGAGATTTATTATGCATCCTCAGGACCTTCAGAATAAAAGATGAACCAAGCACGTTTCCAACAAGCAAGAGAGTGTAAATTTAACTGTGTTGTTTTGGTTCCTCAGGAGTATGTCCGTCCCTTCCACGTGGTGTAACCTTAATATCACCACACAGCAATGCCCACAATAAAACATACTCAGAGAAGCTGTTCATTTTCTGCTTTAGTTAAATCTGTGGTCAGTGCATTACAACAACACGTTAACCTATTCATGAAACCCAGCTTTCCCCTCTGCTATTCTCAACAACCTGTGTAGGTGTTTTCAGCAAAATATCATCTGGTGCAGAGGAAGCACAAGTGTTTTGCATTTGTAGCTGCTGCAGCGAGCAGCAGTTTGTGTGGAATAAACAGCAAAACAAGTGAGATGTTCACGCTTTTTTGATTAGAGCACCGAGATATAAGCCAGTTAGACTCCTCACAATATGGTACATCTCCTTCTTCCCAGTGCCAATTAAAAGCAGAGAAACACACACTTACAGCGTTTAAAAACAGGTAGTTAATGCATTATGTAGGAGAGATTAACCGAGATTTACGGTGTTCTAAAAGGGTTCCCGACTGGTGAAAGGAGCCTGTCCTTGCCACCTGAGGACCTTGTTTACAGTCGAGGCGGTGAGCTTTTCTTGCAGTTTGGTTAGTGAAGCAGCCACAACACGCGGTGAAGGGAGTGGAGCTAGAATATGGCACTAATAAAGCCGTGGACAGGAGACAGGAGTGCACCCCTCATTACTGTGTGATGGATGTATGATGACTCACTGATGCACAAGTGTACAGCTGCTGTGGACTAGGGGTTGAATGACACCGGGAGAATATGGGACCAACAGAAACAAGAGCTCAGAAGCCAGATATGTGTCCAGAGCGAGGGAGCAATGGTGGACATCGCTGCTGAGGGGAGTTCATCGTGAGGGCTTCTGCCAAAGATTCTTCCCACTTGATACGGTAGTTGTGTTAATTTTGACATGTTCAAATCTTACACAATATTATTATGGAGTTTTACTGGAAGTTTGTGGCGCTTTGCCCAAATCACATCGCATTATTGTCATATTTCTCAAGGCTAAGGCTATCATAACTTCAGTTAAAGATGTTAATACGTTAATGGAAGTTTGGGAGCAGGACCACTCCCCCAAAACATCTCCAGCACAAACTAGCCACGGATCAGTGTTCCTCAGTGAGAATGAGCAAAGGATTGTAGTCTTTGTAATCCCCTTGGTTTAAAGCTTATTTTGTAAAAGCCATTATTAAAAGTGATACTTTAACACTGTAAGACTGCGTTAACTCCCTCGTGTCCAGAGTAAGTGGTGTAAGGAGCTGGCGGTGGGGATTCTTTGTAAAGGATTGAAAGGATTGATGGGTCACTTTGCTCTGCTTTGCCCATTGTCAGAGGACCTTGTACACATAGACCACTAGTGCCTTCAACCTGTAGCTCTGTACAGACTTGTATTAGCAATAATGTTTCAATGTTCTCTTTTCACTACCCACTCACAATACCTATTTTTTCACTCCCCCGCCTCCGAACCCCGATTTTATCTGTTCCATTATTAAAAAGATAATAGAACTAGAATCGGACTAAAACTAGGCCCATGAATTAGGCTACTGAAATCTTTTAAGTTAAAAGTGTATTAACAAAAACAACATGAATCCCCTTGAATAGCAAGATAAAGAACTATAGTTTTTCATCATTTTAATTGCCACAACTTTTATTTCCGTCAGTAAGTGCACGCAGTTGGAGAACACACCTCGCTAATGTTATTCACTGTCAAAACTACATGGGCAGAATTACTTTTCTTTTTTTTTTTTACCTAAAAGGCATTGAAGGGTATTTTTTGAACAATAAGGATACTAATTTACTACATTTTCCTCTTTTGTAAGAAAACAGCTCAAGGTATGTTCTTCTCTCAAGTATTGGCCCATCTCCAAAGAATACCAGGGTTTATTAGCAAGCAACTAATTGCATTTAGTACCAATAGAATATGCTTGCAGTGCCAGGCCAGTAGTATGGATCCTCAGACAACAAAAGATATTTTAAGCTATGGCCTGCATTTGAACATGTGGTTTGTTTAGCTTGTTGCAGCTCAGATTACAGTTTGCCGTGTATAAAGCAGAACTGATACTCCCTTTACTCCTTGTTAGATACGGCAAAACACACAAATACCCCAAAACAAAAGTGTGGCATAAACATATCTATTTGTTCCTATATTGTCCTTCGTCATCAAGTCTTACATCTGTTTTTCAGGGTGTTAATACATCACATAATAAACCAAATGTACAAGCCAATTTCCACTTCCTATTTTCTCCAAAATCATTACAGCGCGCAATCAAAACGAGTGTGACAAAGTTATACTAAAGCACTTAATGTGTAAGGGCACAGCGCCAAATGTCAAAACTGTCTCCTGCAAATTGCTTGTAAATGACGAGCCCCTTTGCATTCCTTATATGTGCCATTTATCACCACGTAATCTCTCTCTTGCGCTTTTGACTCCTTCATTGTTAACAAATGTGTTTTCTTCCTCTGCTGTCATCAACACCAGCTTGTAATGTCATTCTTTACCTAGATATGGCACCAAATGAAATAATGGAATTGGTAATTTGTTTAGGGGCTGCATATCTATTGCCGCTGTGCCATAGCCTAGCGACAGTTCTTTTTTTTAGCTAGTGACAAATGCTTCTCTCAAAATATTAGGACACGAAAACTTGCAAATCTGGATTCAGCAGTGCATTATCACCTCCCTGCTCTGTCGTCTCACCTTCCACTACCATTACAGCTGTTATTTATGGAGACATGTGTCCAATTACTCCACAACTCGATACTAGGCTAATATCCTAGCGTAGCTTTGGTCTATAAATAAAGGCTTGTGTGGATCGTGTCATATTGGCATATCAAAGACAACAGAACTGAGGGAGCTAGACACTTTATCTCACGGAAAAACAATGATGGGGAACACCAAGACGCTTCCAGGAAAAGCCCTTGTGTGCAAACATCTAATAGACATCATGTAGGACGCCCGGTGCGAGGAGCGAGAGAGGAGAAAGAAAGTTCTCTGTGCCACAAGCCCCTCGAGACGCATTTGTAGTTCATTTGTAAAATAGATGCGTTTGCTATCTACAAACCGCTGCTCCAGTCTATAAACACGCGGCCCACACAAACACCCACGGGCCACGCAGACGCTGTTAATTATTCCCTGACTGGACTGGCCCAAGTTCAAGCTGCCTGTTAATTTTAAACAATATACATGTGATACATACAGAGAGGGGAGAATGGCTGGAGGTGGTGCCGTATATGTTATTGCTGTTGTGTTAAGAGCAGAAGCCGTCAGCAGATAAAAATCACTTATTAACAAGTGACTATATAAATACATAAATATTGTTAAGTTAGTCAAGTTTCAAAGTATTGTCATGTGTCAGACACTGACAAATCTTTCAACAACCACAAGCCATTTTAAAGATACTTGAAGGATAAAGGATAGGATTGTATTGTTATTGGCATTTTATATTTTAGAACAGAACCACATATTGTTACCCAGCTTGGTGCAACTCGCCATCTACTGGCAGCAGAGAAAATTACCATGATGAAAAATTTAAACTAGCTGATAACCGACATGCCCAGACATAAGTTAATATAAGCATGCAGTAGTAATCAAAGCGATTTGATGAAAGAAATGCTCTGAACAAGTCTGGCAATGATTTACTGACTTAAAAACTGCCCAGAGAGTTTACCTGTGATGTAATAATTTTGTGAAAATTCAAGCTGCAAAGTACAAAGAACTTTTTTTTTTTTTTTTTTTTACAGAGGATTACTGAAACCAGTGTGAATGGAGCGAAAGTTATAATATAGTTAAAAGCTCAAAAATGTCAATTTTGCATATGAGTCCTTTTTATATCAGGGATAGACAAGTGTATTCACTGCAAATCCAGTCATACTGACAAAAGGGGGGTGGGTTTATGTCAGCTACATTTTCTTGGCATTACTCTGCTATAGACCAACTTCCAATGCCCGAGTCACTGCAGTTTGGCCTTGTCCGACACTCAGATGGCGAAAGAAAAAGAGATATAGACAAGGTCACATAAGAAGAGAATCCATTCACACAACCACGTAAGTGTTTTCCAGCTGAATGCCATTTGTGTTTGAAATCATTAAAAGGTGAACATATGTAAAAATCTCACCTATAGGTAGCGCTTTTCTGCCTCCATGGACCTCTCTAAGCACTTTACATCAAGGAACCATTCACCCACTCACTTGCACATTTATACATTCCTACACTGGAGGAAAAGTGGACTGTGTATTGCCCAAGGAAACAACGACGCATGTCCTGAGGGAGCTGGGATT
>KN485445.1:18292-66248 GCA_000787095.1 Periophthalmodon schlosseri | reverse complement strand
ATATCAGATATACATCTAGTTGTACTTTTTGAATTAAAGTTTTTTGTTGGTTTGTTTGTTTTGGGAAGGTTGCTGTTTTGGGGATATTTCAGCTAATTAAAGAGGAAAATATGTGAAGCAAACATCAAGAAATACTCAGAGGCAACAAGAGACTGACAGAAATGGAGAGAAGCCACTGATATCTCCACAGATCTGCTGGTTATGAAACATGATGAACTAGTTGGTGTCAAACTAAAATGCCAGCATATTTGATCAATAAAACAACATTTGCACTTCAATTTCAATGTAATACATGTTACTTTCCATCAAGTGGAAGCTACAACTCACTGTGGTGTTGAGGCTCCAATACGGACGCCGGTGAGAACGGAAGGTCTTCTGAGATATTGGCATTGGTTTGATATTGAAAATGCAGCCAATAGTTGGCAGTGGTATTTTTTCTAAGCTGCCTCTGTCTCTGTGTGCCCTTGTGTCATTCTCAGTTTTTTTTTTAATTAATGAGTAAAAATGAAAATAGAAGAACAATTAGAACAACAAAAATATGTTTGTATGTTTATGCAATCATGCAACTAATGATTATAAAAGTGAAAAGTTATTTTGTGAACTTTGAACTTTAAACTTCCATAAATGTGTTGGCCTGGCTCTGTACATTTTAAAATCTTAATATCGGTATCTGCAAATACCGGTTATCAGCCACAGTAGCAAGACAAATATTGGATATCGGTATCAGCTCAGTGTCCATATTGGGCCATCCTTTCCAATACAGCAAAAGAGTTACATGGCCCGTCTTTACCTGTACTTTATAGGCTAAGTGTCTGAATCCGGTGAGACAGACGAGTGAAGGAGCAGTGCTAAAAAGAGCGAGCTCCCCCTGTCACTCCAAAAGCCTGTAGACTGTCTCAGACATCACTATACACCACAGAACATGTCACGCAACACTGCCACCACTGGTCAGGTGAAATATAGGTCACCACTCACCACACACAAACAAAGAGCACCCTAAAGTTAAACCAAACTATGAGGAGGAAGGGTTTGTCACTGGGCCAAGTCACAGGTCAGATCTGTGGAGTCACAATCACAGCAAGAGTGCATGTTTTTCCGGAGTATTTTTGGCAATAAAACACCTGTAATCAAATATATGTAAGACAGATGAATGTAACTGTAATATGTCTGTGGAAAATTCCAGGCGTGAGCTACTCAGTGAACCTTTAAACTAGAAAACTAAACATGTTTTCATGAGAGAGGATTTGGGATACTTGTGTATTTTTGTTTGTTTGCTAACCCCTAACTCTAACCCTAACTACATGTTTTAAAATTCATGTTTTGTCAAATTCACCAATACACTATAAAACAATGAAAAACCAAAACTATGTAGAAGCTTGTGGGCTGTGAAAAAAATTAGTTTGACGGTATAGATTTTGAATTTATTCCAGAAGAATCTCAAGCTTCTGATGCCAGTTAATAAAGAAATGTTTTTAAATGAGACAAATAACAAAACAAAATTGATTGGACTGAATGGATTTTGGAATGTGGCCTGAACCCGTGCCCCCTGTACAGTACATGCAGACCATATATAGCAGCCTGCTGGTGTCCCCGTATCACTGATAAACATGTGATAAGAGGCCTGCTGTTTTGTCTCATGTGACAATCACTCCCTCCTATCTGCTGATAAGGACGCTTGTTGTCTTAAGATAACACAATCATTAGAAAGGCATGACAATTACTATCTTGATAATGACACAATTAACTTATCAAGGATTCAGATATTTGCATATGCTTTTGTATATCAACGCAAGAAGTATGGAGCTGCATAGGAGATTACAAGATTTTTTTTTTACTTGTTAAGTTGATAAGTCTGTCTGCTAATAACAACAGAAAAAGCCAGGATGTGTGGCGTCTTTTTTGATTTACATTTTTAGCTTCACCCATTACAGTCCGATAAAAGATGTCAGATTGGTTGGTATTTTGCTAGTGTAATTTGCTGTTGCTATTTATTCCAGTAATGTTCCCTATTATGCACACTTACACCATTTCTATTCTTGTATAAACTCATTTTGTGCTATCTTTGTCAGGCCTAGGATCAAGAGAATCTACGCATTTTACATCAAAAGAAGGGGGAACTAAACGACGGCTTTGATTTGGCAGGGACGTAATACAGAATTACACTAAAAATGTCGCGCTTTGAAGAATCTACACCCAGATTACAGTTATATGTGTTTTATATTCCGGGTACGTTTTTAAGCTAAACAAGACCAGAACAATGGACCCAGGCAAAGCGAGAAGCAGTGGAGATGTTGAATGCATTTCCATGGTACCTATCACCAGCATAGAGGAAGCCGCTCGTGATGTTGATGTAAAGAGATGCGTGGGTCTCAGAAGGTCTAGTGAAAACACACTTGGTATTTTTGCCTTTGTTGCCATTCTGTGTCACTGGGTAATTTAAACATTGTAGCTACGGGCTTACATAAAGTGTAATTTTCCACGATTGCGAGGAACAACATGTATGTTACCTTAGTGGGTGTCTGACACAGCCCAGTAATCGCATATTGTGTTAAAGAACAATTTCCTGAGTAGAATTTTGTTAAGCGCTTTCCTTATAGGCGCTTCGTAGTAAACAATATTATAAAAACAAAAGCTGTAGGAGTGGAGAGACACATGAGAGCTTTCTGTTATTGTCAATGCCATTAGCTTTGCATTTCCATTTTCAATTTCCAGCACTTAATACACAGGAATAATAGCTCTTAAACTCAACATTTACATATTAGCATGAAAGAAGCATGACAATCTGACATAATGGTTGTGATCTTATGGGTTTGGCGGATACAAAGTACGCCTGCCCATTATAAATAGACTGAAAGAGGGAGAAAGCCTAGCAACATAACCCAGTGTGTGCATCTGTTGTCTGCAAGAATAAATAAATATTCCATGTGCGTGATGGAGGAAGCTGCACAGGTGCATACATTACCTGTATCAAAGCAGCCAACAGACTAGAAGGAAGTGCAAGGTAAAAGACATTAAAGCAGTGGAACCTGCATCCAAAAAGCCTGAATACAGATCTAAAAATGTGACTTTTTAATCAATTTTCATAATCTGCATGTGAACAGAAGGATTGCGTGGGATGCAAGGTTATCTCATCAGTGCATAATGTAGATTTCAACATTACTGTCACCATTTCCTATCCATTACAATCGGACTTATTTTTAACAACCGTTCCCATATGTAATAAACGGCAAAGCATTACCACATCCCATTAATATTAAATGCAATGCCTCACTACGTCGTTTTTGCATTCTTCTTATCTTACCAATGCAGGTTTATAAATTAACTCGCATTCCTTCTTTCCCTTCTCTCACCCGCTCCATCCGTCCATGTGGATGTTCACTGTTGCATGCTACAAGACATCGCTTTCAATATCTATCCTTGTGATTGGCGTTTAAAGACTCGGCCTGCATTCTGAAAATGTTTGGCCGGCAGTGGAAGAAAAAAAAAAAAAGAAGACGAAGTGATTGAATTTACACCTCCTACAGAGTCAAGTTTGGTCTGCCATAATTCCTAGCGGCACAGACACACGCGATTCGCACATCCTCTCTGGCAAACTGCAAGAGTGTTCCCATCTCTGCCCTCCCCAAGAGCTAGCCACAAACAAACACTTCATAGCAATGTAAATGGTGTGGAAAGTAGCGCGCTGGGATTGGATGACCATAGCTATTCTCGCACGCGGAAATGAAAGACATCTCCACTCCACACTCAAGTCCTGCCATTATCTTTTATCATACCTGCGAGACATGCTTTCAAGAGTGTTTTTTTATATATCCAGGCAGGCTAAATATAACAGGCCTCTGCCAGGTCAGCTAGCGTCTTGCATCTGACTGACAGCTATCCCGTGATTAATAAAAAACGAACCTGTCTATTTTCAACCGGCGGCAAAACGCTTGGAAATCTGGTGTCATGTATCTAGCCAGAAATACCTGTCATTGCGCAAAGAGCCTGCCATGCTTTTCCTTGTCTTGCCATAGCCGTCTTAGAGTAGCGGCGAAAAGGGGTGTTCAAATAAAGACATGATCAAAAGGCGGGCAGATGGAGGCACACTTTGGCATGCATATGAGGGGGGCCTTTTGATGGTTAAATCAGACATGAGATGTTTGAAGATTCTACCTTAAGCCAATGGACCCTTTTATCCTCCTCGACGAGTATCTCGCTATTGCACAACCAGGTCCTTCATGTCGCCCATTGGAACACAGCTGTGACTCACGCTAATGTAGACGCAAATAGTATTACAAGGTGCGGTACGTAATCGCTAATGTCTAGACCCAGGTTTATGATATGTGAAGAGGCACAGCTAAGTCTTAATGATAGACTCAAGGTTGCTTTGATGGAGCCTTTTGGAGAGGTGCAGTTAAAGGGCACTGGTTATGAAAAAAATGTGATTATAGATGTTGTGACTGTGGGTACGAATGTGGGCAGAGGCTCTAATCATTAACCACGAGGACAAATGTGGCTTGAATTTTGAATTTATACTACATTTATTGGATAAGGTGTTTTTTTTCTATGTCTGTTGTTGAGTATATAAAATCTGGCCTCAGTGGCAAAGAAGTAGTGGGTATAAATAGTTGTACTAGCCTTACTATTTTGGCCAATCCCTGTTTAGAACTGGGTGTGAATATGTACAATGAGAAAATGTAAGAATGTTAAGAATGATGTTGGGTAATATTGACAAGAATGAATATGAAGAACAATCTAATTTGTATTCTCACTACAATCATAATCAGATCACACATACAATCAATCAATCAGAAATGTGCTCAGATGAGCTGCAAATGTCTCGGTTTATGTTCAAACATAAATATATATAAACAATGTTTGGATTTTATTTTTTGTCAACTATTTCTGCAGCTTTTCAACCATTTTCTTTGCATTTTTACAGTTTAGCACTCCTTCAGAACAGCAATCTTGATTTTATCCTGTAGAGAATACCTTATATCGCCCACCTCTAAGTATGAATAAGTTGGAATTTATGTCTCACTAGATAACGCGTTTTTGGTTGTTTTGATTTCTAGTCTCAATTCTGACAGATACTTTAGCGGTAAAGGCTATTATCTACAAGAAACCACAATTTCCATGCCAAGAAAATCTTTTTCAAACTTTTTGGTATAACTTTTAATACTACCAATGGCATACCAATAAGAGTATTTTAAACATTATTAAATACTTGTCACAACTCCCCTGGCCTAATAAAGCCAAAAAGTGCAAGTAATATTGATATCAAAATTACTATAAGGAAGATTCGCCAAATATCGTTATCCCTCTTTTTATACTGGCCTCTAATCAACACTTATATGCACCATTAGCAAGTTAAGAAGCAGTTTAGCCATCTCCCATCACTTAATTACAGATAATAGTCAGAATTCTCTGTGAATACTGAATGAAAAATACCATGAATGTACAGGTCTGTACATATGAGGTATGTACTGTAGAATGAAATACAGTTGAATAGTCTTTATAATGGAATGTGACATTTGTAGGTATGAAAGACGGCTGTTTAAGCGCTCAGTAGCTGCCAGTCTGAGTTGACCAAGCGGAAATATGTTGATTTCAAGGATAAGGCCTTGACCTTTAGAAAGCAAGTGTTTTTGGGATGGGGTTAAAATGACAGGGGCGTGGTTTCCCTGTTATCATGGTTCACTAAACATCGGCGCCAATACCCCATGAAAAGGTGGGGCCACCCTGAACACTGCTATGGTTCACTGCAAATTTGGACAAAACACAACATGCAATGCACCAATCCTGTGACGAGATTAAAGCGCACAGTGTAAGAGGAAGAGGCCAGCTGTTTTCAGGAACAACAGATAAATCATGCACATTAAGATTGCTACCAATACGATTTTGATTTCATCATCTCATGTCCCCAAATAAAAGCTTTAGTCATTTGGTCCTGTGATAAAAATACCACAATAAACCCTGACAGATCCAAGAGCTAAGCAGACTACACGGGATTTTCAGTTGCAGACCCCAAGGACTCCAAAGTGGGTCATGAAGAGGTTGGATATAGTTTAAATTTTCACTCTTTTTGGAGCATAAAGATTCTTTGATGATTGTAAATGATTGAAATGGTGAAGCAGAAAATGCATGTATGAAAAAGTCACAGCTACATCATTTCGTTTTATCTTCTGGGATTGTCACTGTCACCTTCCAGCTCGAATTACATACTGATTTTGTATGTGTTTTGTGTCAGATGCCTTTACTAAGTGTTCTTGCAACTTGGTGGATTGAAAATGTAAAGATAACAGTTTTTGTAAAAAGTGGGTCACAAAATGAAGGATAAAATGTGTCCCCAAAACACTACATTCGGAAACAATGGCGTCCCGTTACTATAACCAAATAAGTATTTACCACAGAGTACATTTTCCAACAACTATAGACTCTGTTTATGTCGTGGCAGCTCATAAATGATTTATGAGCACTTGTTATTACCATTTTATAGACTCACTCGTGCATTGTATTTGCATAGACAGATCTCTGGTTATCTGAAGGTGTAGGTGACATTTTAGGAGCCAGAAATGTCAACACTTTTGACCTTTCTTTAAAGGTGCTGTAAGTAACTTTTTCTGGTGAGGGCCTGCAACCTGCTAGTTACCATGAAGATGCTATTGCTTTGCTTGGAATGTTCCACAATAAGGCATTAAATGGTCACGTTTTATATAGCGCTTTTCCACCTTCAAGGCACTCAAAGCACTTTACATACAAGGAACCACTCACACCAGTGTACACACAGACGCTGAGATGGGTTAAGTGTCTTGCCCAAGGACACAACAACAGTATTCATCTGTGGGAGCTGGAAACACACCGCCAACCTGTGGATCAGTAGATTGATGACGTTTATGTCGAGAGCGGGATTTGAACTGCAAACCTTCTGATCAGTGGACAAACAACCAACCAACTGAGCTACTGTCTCCCTATTCTCGTATTTTCTGTCTCCCTATTTCCATGAAGACAGGCAGGTGAGGCCATCAGCTCACTTCACAGGTCAGATCTGTGGAGAGGAGACCCCGCTTACAGCACCAATGAATAAGAATGCATATTTTTTCAAGGTATTTTTGAGCAACATGTAACTGAAGGAATAAAAGATGGATATGAACTCTTTTTGAAGCAAGTCACATACTCTCTCTTTGTTTTAACGTTTGAAGGTATTTCTCAATATAATTCTGCAGCACTTTTGCCCTGCACGATTCTTTGTAGAAACATAGCCGTTTGTTTTCAATCAATACCTCTAAAATGGTTCAGAATGATTTTGTGATATTTTGACTGTGGATAGACTTCATCATATGTTTTCATTCAGTAAACAAAAACTCAACTTTGCCCAAAACCATCACCCAATAGATTCTCATTGGAAGTGACCAGTGATCTCTATGATGTTGCTCTGACCCCCATGGAGTCTAGGATACATTAAAACAAAACAAAAGGGCCGTCCGGGCTGGAGTCATCTTCAACATGTCAGGAAGAGAGTGCGTCCACTCACCCTGCTCAAAAGGCTGCCCATTAACCGCTGGTGCTTTCATCTTGAGGGCCTCCCTGGCAGACGTGTCACACTGTGAGCCTTTATTAGTATCCTGGTCACTATCAGCTTGGTCACTATCACCATGGCCACTGTCTCGCAGGCTGGCTCGCTCTGCATCCTTAAATGTGGAGCTGCAGTAGAAAACGGGAGAAAGACAAACATGTGCATAAGTTACCATTAACTGAGAGTGAGAGGCAGCCAGAGACAAAGAGAACACAGACATCCAAATGCAGTGGTCAAGTGGTGCTTACCTTTGAACGAACGGTTGCCGGCTGCCCGCGTAATTGGACTCAGAGGAGAAATTTTCAGTCTAGAAACACGAGGAGGAGAATATGGTTAAGTGATCAGCTCAAATATGTACTTCAAGCACAAGACATAATTAAGCCTCAAGTTTTGACTTAGTCCAGCTTATGAGCAGTGTCCAAACTTTTATTCAGCTTCAACATTCTAAATATTTTCTGCATATTTAGAGTCAGTTTTTACAATATTGTGCAGCCTATACTGGACGTACAGGACACTTTTATATAAGGTCAATACTCAATATTTAACGCCTGCTTGAATATTGGTGTATAAAACCAATTCTGTATGAAAGAAGGTTAACATTTTGTCAAGTGATCATTCTCAAATATGAACAGCTTGTGTCTATTTTTACATGTTTATCTAAAGAAGGGATCCAAATCTATTACATTATTGACATAAATCCCATATGTTGCCATATGCGGCTTGTTGGCAGGGGAAAGGGCGCAGCATTAACTACTGTCATCGGCTTCAGTTTTTCCCCCTATCTGGAGAATAATGTGTTTGTGTTGATCACACCCACATACCCCAGTGACTGGTGACAGTGCCAGGCCCTGTCATCTGCCTTATCATCTCCAAATGAGACTGTCTCCGAGACTGTCCTAGATTTTTACAACTGCTAATTCTGTCGGGCTAAACGTTACGCCGGGCCCATGCTGTCAAATTAGCATGTTCGCTGGCTCGCATGCACCCACCCGCCACCGCCATCTCCGCAAGCCGAGGCTAGACTCGGGTAATGGTCTGGTGGTGCCAACTCTGGATGTGGCTGCGTGGCTATGGCCCATATTTGTGCAGCGCGAGAAATGCGATAGTAAGGTTATGCTGTGTGCGCTTCTGCTTTGTGGTGCACACTGGTTCGGTAATGTGATCGGACAAGCTGCTCAAACACCTGTCCAATCCCACATTTCAAGGCCCAGTTTTGTTTTCACTCTATAGCGCCGGAGTCTGGCAGGGTCACAGCAGCCTTGTTCAAGACTCACACTGTTTGCATGTCTAACTGCGAGGACTTTCTGATTATGCAGACCACCTGTACCATTTTGCAAGAGGAGACTCACAATGAAGCCAGGACTGAAATGATTTGGACTTGCTGGTGTGGATGAGAGGGCATCAGTCTTTGGTAAAATGCTGTTTATGCCATCAAAACATCGGTGACACTAACATATTGTGCTTCCTATGAGGGAGATATTAGTCAGTGATAAGGTGGCCAAGAAGAAAAGTAATAATGATGATGTCTGCTTTGACAGAGTTCCCCCTTTCAGACGATTACTTTCTCTTTGTCAGATTTGTATTGCAAAGCAGCGTGAGAAGATAAGCCAGAATAAAAGGCCAGATAAAGAGTACAGTGGAGGCGCCCTTACCTGTATCACTGACATCCTATTGGCTGGAGTGTCTGCGCTGAGTCCGCCGAAGCTGGAGTGGCAGCCGGCCCGGGGCACCGTCAGGCTGTTGGGAGTGGTCTTCAGGTACATGACCTCTGACCTGGGGAGGGTCAGGGGCAGCGGGCTCTGGTAGTCAAAGCAAATGGGCGAGGTGATGAGAGAGGGGCTGCTCACCACGTTCATGCGGCTGGCCGAATCTCTCTCCTCCATCTCACTCTGCACCAGCATGATGTCACTCTTGTTGATCCTTTTCTTCTTGCCCTTCCCCACCGGGGCATTGGAGTACTCAGCCATGCGGCAGTTATAATTCCCAGTCTCCTTATCTTGATGCTTTGACTTGACAGCGATGGCGGCCATGACGGCTAAGAGCATGACAGAGATAATGCAGAGGGTAACTATGAGGGGCAGAGATACGTCCCAGTGCTGTGGTTCTCCACTGGTGCTAGACCCCCCTCCCGCCGCAGCCTCCATGTTGGCCCTAATGATGAGCTTAGCCACGGCAGATAAGGGGGGCTTGCCATGGTCAGTTACCTTCACCACCAACTCCACTACAGGAGCCACCTCTTCCCAAAGAGCGTGAGCTGTTCTGACCTCTCCTCCCACTGGATCCATTTCAAACAGGTGGTCGTCGTTTCCCTCTGTAATCTCATAGGTCAAATGGCCACTCTCGCCGTGATCGTGGTCAACCGCTTTCACCGTGGCAACAATATATCCTATACCTACATTTCTGGGCACAGGGATTTCGGCTGTATCATTTTGAAGTAGGGGAAGAATAATAACAGGCAGATTGTCATTCACATCGAGTATGTTGACCCTGACTATAGAGGTGCTTTCCATATGAGGAGACCCGCCATCTTTCGCTTGAACTTTAAATTCGAAAGATTTAGTCTGCTCATAGTTAAATGACCGTGAGGCATATATAGCTCCATTAGTGGGATTGACAGACACATAAGTATACACTGAGACGTCTCCTATATGTGATGGCAAAATGGAGTAGGACACAGTTCCATTCCGACCTACATCCGGGTCGTGGGCTAGCACTGATCCCAAATATTCCCCTGGGATATTGTTCTCCGGCACCTGTAGAATGTAGACTGTCTTTGTGAAGCGGGGAGCATTGTCGTTTTCATCCAGGATTTTCACAGTAAAGGACTTAGTGTAGTTCAAAGAAGGGATCCCATTGTCTCTTGCTACAATAGTCACATTATACTCATCTTTCATCTCTCGGTCCAGGGGCCTGTCTGTTAGCAGCGTGTAGAAGTTATCGTTGTTCTCCTGAAGTCTGAACGGGACATTACCAATCACCCTACATTGGAGCTGACCGTTCCTGCCTGCGTCTTTATCTGTCACCCGGACCAGTGCGATGACAGATTCCGGGGGTGCCGCCTCACTTATTGCACCCTGCCGAACGGAGACAAAACTTATTATTGGTGTGTTGTCATTTTTGTCCAGCACTTTGACAGTAATTTTGCAGTGACCCGGTATTGGGTTGGGGCCCATATCTTTGGCCTGCACATCAAACTCTATAATTGGATTTTCTTCATAGTCTATCTCTCCTTGGACTTTGATGACGCCAGAATTGGGGTCAATGGAGAACAGATCTTGTATTCTGTCAGATGCATATCCAGTGAAGGAGTACACCACCTGCCCGTTGCTGCCCTCATCCTGGTCAGTGGCGTTTAGATCTATGAGCACTTTGCCTGGTGGAGAGTTCTCAGGGATCTCTATGACATAAGAGGATTTGTCAAAAATAGGGCTATTGTCATTGGAGTCAGTCACTCTCACGTTAATTTGCATGGAGCCTGATCTTGGATACTCCCCTCCGTCTATGGCAGTGAGCAGCAGGGTGTGATGGCTCTGATCCTCTCTGTCCAGGGGTCTCTGAACCACCAGCTCCGGGTAAATAGTCCCATCACCCCTGACTTTTAAATCCAAAGAGAATGTATTGTAATCGTCTCTCGTGACCTGATATGTCTTGATGCCGTTCTCCCCTGAATCCAAGTCATGTGCGATGGTGAGGGGGAAGCGCGTCCCTGCTGCTGCGTTCTCGGAAATGTCAATATTAACGTGATCCGCGGGAAAAGTGGGCGAGTTGTCGTTGATGTCTTGTATATCAATCTTGATCATGCAGATCTCTTTGTCGTTGGCAAATACTTCCATTGAGAGCTGGCACTTGGGGTTGCGCCTGCACAACGTCTCCCTGTCAATCCTTTGTTTGGTAAAGATAAGTCCACTCTCCGGGTCAACATCCACGAGATGTGGCGCGGAATTCTCGAGGACACGGAATTTTTTACCTCTCTCCACAGTCCCGTATCCAGCGTCTTTTGCTATGTTCCCTATCACTGTGCCCGGTCCTTGCTCCTCGGGGACGGAGTAATTAAGATTTTTCAATGTCAGGGCTTGTACCCACAACAAGAGGAAAACAGTAACACAGAGACGCATCCCTTCTGTTGGCAGCAGACAGGAGGAAAGAAGAAAAAAATCCTCGTTGACTTTCAACCTGTTGAAACCCTACGCAGACATGTGCTCTGCAGCAGCCCGCTCTCTAATTACGCATCAATTCTATAAGTGCTATTCTTTCCCTTCACTAATCATATAGCTATGTAAACAAAGCTGACCGGCAGACGACACCTTACGCATGAATTAAACATCAAATCCAACATAGTGCAAAGAAGCGGCTTTGTGTTTTTATTTTTCCTGAAGGGCGCTAATGAATAATCGATGACTATAAAGTATTAATATTCCCCACTGCGTCCAAGGTTAAAGCGTTTGGATCTCTCTCGGCTGAAGGTTAGCGCGGGGCTCACAAAAGCGCATTGCCCTCATGCGACATCTACACCTAGGCTATACACAGGCAGCATGCACCATTCTCCGATGTTACGATTCACAATGCATTTACTTTTACCCCTGTGCGGCACACTGTTGCATCCTTAGCGCTCTGCCCCTGCTGCCTCTTCCCCATCGTCTCACACACAAAGTGGGCTAAGAATCACAAAAAGAAGCGCTCTCCCCCCAGTACGAGCTTTGTGTCGCCGTCATTCAAACGCGTCTATCTCACGGCTGCGACTTTTGCCCGATGATTGTCCTATAATCAGTCCAGTAATCCCATAATCCAGTGCAATTGGACCCGGTGCTGTTCCATCCTTCATTCGGACACTTTCCTCTCGCTTCTTGTATGGGAAAAACAGCAACAAAAGAGGAAAAAGCCCGCTGTAAGATTTCAGATAATCAAAATTAATGGCTTTTCTGCTGGCTGCCCGCGCGCAGTCACTTCCCAGCGTCAACTGTTGAGCCCCCTCGCTCTCGCTTCTTTAGTGCAGTGACTGGAATCCTCTCGACGCCTTCCTCCCAAAGCTCGCGTTGCTATTCCTCTCCGCATTCAACATAGTTTCTCCCAAAGCAAATGAGTGAGCGGTGACAGATCTTGCCTGGAGGCTTGGTTTTGCGCGTGTGGATGTGTGTTTCCATCCAATAGGTCTGGGCTAAGATCGCATGAAGAAGGGCTGTTCTAGTGCTACGTGATTCATTTACTGATGTGCGCGCAGCATCACAGGCACAGGCAGAGAAAAACGTGCTGCTCCTACGCTACCGCTACTGTTGCTCCTAACACATGTGAATGAATGAACAGAGGCTAGGGGCTTATGACTTGGATCGATTAAATGCGCTTGTAAAGTGGTCATTTTCTGTCGGCTGGATTAAAGCTGGCGTTTTGAAAAAGGTGCAGTAGCGGTTCGCACTTCTCCATATCACTGAAGTGCTGGAGATATTCATAACTAAAGATCCCTATCAATATTTGAAAACAATACCAGCTGTCTCCTGTGCTGCACGTCTTATCATTAGCTTTTGTGCAAGATAAACCCAAACACAGACTGGTTGGTATTTTCAGGATAATCTTCTGTAAAGGACACATGACAGTTGCTTTTGCTTATAAAAGTGGGGGAATATATAATAAAGGTTTATTTGAGAGCTCAAATATCACAGCTGTTGGTATAACCTGTCGTCCGTGGACACCAGTCTCATATCTCTCGCCTATATTGGGGAAAAAAATGGAATGACATTTAGTTCACTCTACAATATGACATTAGCATTTTGATTTTCTCCTGTCCAGTCGATGACGCACAAGCATATAGAAGATAGTGACAGAATACCAGTGTCCAAAGAGGATGTGGTCTCAGTACAGAATGGGTCTAATGGATTATATTTCATTTTGATTGCTGGGATTAGTTTCAAATACCATAGACCTGTTGAATTGTGGGTGAAACTACAAATAAATCAATTTGTTCAATATAAGAGATGAGTCTGAAATGCCTGATGGTGCTGGTGGTTTGTTCAGATGTAGGAGAACTTAGAGGACAGAAATTACAGGGATATGTGTCCAATCATAAATAAGATTAAAAAAAAAAAAGACTGTTAAAAACATTTGAACATTGTAACATTTGAATAGCGAGTGCAAATATTCATGAAGGCGCCGATGTTTTTTTGCAATCCTGACAATACATTAAAGGTTCTATATTACACAAAACTGACTCTTTTGAGCTTTAAAACATCTCAGAATGTTGTTGCCTCCTCAAAACATACCCAGACATGTGTTTTGTTTCATTCACACACGTTTGAGTAACACTTTATTATTAGTCTGTCTACATCTCCAAAGCTCAAAATGCTTTGTTCTATGTTGTGATGTCATGAAGCTGTAGTTTTCAAGTTAACATCTACCTTTTACCTTTTGTTCCGTAGAATTGACAATTATGTTGTGATGTCATGAAGCTGTAGTTTTCAAGTTAACATCTACCTTTTACCTTTTGTTCCGTAGAGATTGACAATTCCAGAACTGAAATTATCCAAATGATTCTAGTGAAAGTGTATAGAGTTTAAAAACACAGTGGAGCACTTTCTGTGTTACCACGTGACATCACAAAATGGAACAGAGTGTTTTCTGTTTGAGAGAAGAACTCAGCCTAAATATGCAGGGTTTGTGTGTTAAACGTGTGTGAATGAAACAAAACACAACTCCAGGGATGTTTGTGATGAGGAAACAATATAACATAGATCAGAAGATAGATAATATGGGCCCGTTTACGCTTGTGTGCCCAAAGGTATTACTGCCCTCTGCATTTGACCCATCCTCCAACACCAAAGGTCAGGAAGGCAACCACAGTGCAGCCTTAGGAAAGGATCTCAGAACATGCAAACCAAAAAGAATTTTAAATGGGCCATATTTTATATAGTTCCCATCGAGACTGCGATACACATTCACTTCAGTTACACATCTATTATGAAAAAACAGCATACAGCTAATGTTTTAATGTAATGTTCATGATCCTCTGCTTGTAAAAAAAAAAAAAAAAAAAAACTCCTGGCACCAACTCTGCTTCTGTTTTGTTATTTCTCCTTTCCTTAAAGCAGCAACAAGGTTAACCTACTTACCAGCTGGTTTTATTCAACCAGTGGAATAAGCGCCCTATCTGCTCAAAACAAAGGGTTTGCTGGGTGTGGAAATAAGTGAGGCCAGCTTGACTCCTCTACCGACAGAACACAAAAAGAGGGAGAGAGCAAGGTCAGAAAGCTGTGTGACTCCACTCTGGCCGTGTTCCACAGAAATCCCATGGTGATACTGGTGCACCATCTTATTACATTGGCCCGCTCACAACACCAGTGTACACTCTAATGAAAGGTCAGGCTAAAATTGCTAATATTCAATTATAAAGAATAGGAAGTTATTCATTCCGGCCTGGATACCGCCAAGGGGCTGGAAAATTTAAGCCTCCTGGGCATTTATGGTAAAACTGACATATTTCTTTCGTGCATAATTTCTTCTGATAATGACGTGTGGTTTTTGGACGTCGTGTTTGTTTGTCATTTCCCTGCGACAACTATTCCCGAATAATCATAAAAATAGAAGGGGTGGAATTTTAATGCCCAACCTCCACACCGCAGCGCATCAATCATGTTTGTGATGATTGACAGCTGCGATGCCCCGCCTTGTTCTAATTGATACCACTGGGGCCAATAGACGACCGACCACAAGACCTATCCACAAACACTGAATACGTTAAGATTGCACATTTGTTTTGTTTAATTAACATTTGTAGAATTGTGAATGGTCATTTACATATAAGCTTGACAGCCAATTGCTCTGTCTGTCCAGCACTAAGAGAAAAAAAGTGAATATTATTTTTTGCCTTTAGCCTATGATAATTAATATGCTAATTGCTACATTAACCTATATTAAAAGGGTAAAGTTTGACACCCTTGCTCATCGCTAATGGTTCTCTTGCCAAGGTTTGCCATTGCCCTACATATGAGACCGATGACTGTGAGGGAAAAGATCATTTAAAATTGCTAATATTTATGACATGTTCTGTTGCGTTTGTGATTAGTAGACGTCTTCATTTGAACCTGTGCATGGTATGATATTGTAACTACTGGGTTGTATTTGCCGTCTCTCTCTTCTGGTCACAGCACCACTCAAATCCACTTCAGATCTGTTCCATCATATGTAAATAAAACATGACTGCAAAAAAGAAAACACAAATAACACAAAGAAATAATATCGTCATATGATACAGCTTAACTCGTAAAAACTGAAATATTAATGAAATTCAAAGAGATGCTTTTGGCTGTAGCAAATCTTAAAACGGCCTATCTCTGTACACACATTTCAGTTTTTTATTCAGCTATGTAAAAATCCTTTTATTTCTGCTGCTTTTGGCTCCCCATCTGTTGTTTCGATTGGAGTTAATTTATTAATATCTAATGCACACGTAGCCCTTTTAATTCCATGTTAGTCTGGATCTAAATCAACCTTGAGCTGTCCGGGAGTTCAAATTCCCATTGTCTGTGAACACAACTGTTTTCCTCTCTCCTGGGAGCATCAACTTTGCCTGGCCAAGGGTGCAGCCTGCATAAATTGGCCATTTCTGCAGGTAAGAGATAAGGACAACAAAGGAAACTAATTATCATTCAGTCTATGTTAAAACCTCAGGAAAGAGCTGCTACTCACAAAAGTGTCCCTTATTGTCACAGTTATAGCAGTTAATGTGATCTAAACCGTGAGGGGCCCTGCTCATATCCGTCACATTCAATAGGCCGAGTTCTTATGTGAGGTTCTGTTGTTTTTGTCTGAGCTGAAAACTTGTGCACATGTGGATCCAAGACCTCACTACAATTGTAGCCAATAACCTCGTAAACATGGTGTAATCTACCTATTTTGACTGCTAAATGAAATTTGCATACACACTGGGCAAAGTTATTGTAAAGAATGCTATTTAAATAAAGACAGGGACATTGTAATGGTGAGTATCTACCATTACATTTTTCTAATAGTAATAAAATGTCATTGCAAACTGTAAAATGATAAGAAATCCATGAACAGATCTGGGGATTCAGTCATCTTTATTCATTGGAAAAAAAATGATTAGTTTCTCCATGGCCGTTTTCAGATTTTTACAACAAAATTGCAACTGTTATGCGCTCTTAATTAACATTATTCACATGTTGCACACGGCACTGGGCATGCGATCAATCAGGAACAGAAAGACAGGAACGTACAAAGGTATTATGGCCGACTTTTTTGGTAAAAGATAATGGTTTGAATTGCTGGGATAACCCAACAACACAATACCAAAATGTTAGCTATGTAAAACGTCTCATTACCATAATAATAAACAGGGCAAAAGCTCATGTGTGACTTTGACAACTTCGCTACCTGTAATTATCCCACAGCATCTGGCTCCTGAACCCAACTGTCTATTTTGTCAGAAAATAGTGTTAAAAATGAAAGGGGACATATTATATTAAATCAACTTTTATGAGCTTTTAAGCATTATAATGGTGTTCCCTCATCATTAGCTCACTCAAAGTTTCTGTTAGATTGATTCATGCCTGTTTGATTAATCCTGTATTGTCCTGAATTTGAGGCTTGAGTGTTCTGAAAAGGTCTGTTTTCACTCACCCCCAATCCCCGCCCACTTTACTATGCTTCATTTCGGTTAGTTAGCGTAGCCATTTTTCAACAATAAAACAAGTAAATGAAAATCCACTACCTGCTACTGTAAAATGCCACTATGAAGAGGAAGGGCTGATCAGTTCTGCAGGTTTGAACAGGTCGACCACAAGTCAGTGGATCCGCTTATATTAATAAGCCATTTTAGACATAGACTGTATATATAAATGGACATAGCTAACCCGCTAGCCGCCGTGTTCCAAATAGGAAGTGCTTATGGCTGCGCTTCTTCCAAATAGGAAGTGCTTATGGGCTGCGCTTCCGGCTCCATCGACTCTGGCTCCAATTCACTTTACACTGAAAAACCTTTGCCCCTCTCTCTGTAACTGCTGCTGTCAGGCTCGTCATTTCGGTCTTAAAATGTTCATATTAACCCGCTCTACGTGATCCTAGTGTTTTCATTTTGCTATTGTGTCTGTAAATCAAGATTTGAACATTAATAACAGACAAATCAGGCGCCTTCTTTCCGCAAAGTCGCTCCCGCTAGCGTTAGCAACAAGTTTGATTGACAGCGTTGCTAAATTCCCGCTCCGTGCTAAACCAGTGGTGCGGGTGGGAAGGGGCGTTACCTTCAACAGCCTCGCTCCGGATTGGCTCTTTGGTTGCTATGATACTCGCAGTCGGGATTCCAAATACAGAACTCGGCTCCAAATTGGCCGCTATAACTGCTCTGGCCTCGATGAGCTTCATTTGACTGGAGCCGAACGCTGTGGGTGACGTCACACTCACTCAGTCCACGTCTTTACACCGCCTATGGTTTTAGATCAATACTGTGCAAAACGTAAAGTAATGATCTATAGTTACATTACAAAAGAAAAAAAAAAAGCATAACACATCCTCTTTAAACATGGGGCATTTTTTCCACATCAAATAGATTTTTAGTTGAGAGCTCATAATTCCACCTGCGTAAAAATATATTTCCAGTGGGGCTGAGGTGACAAACAGTTGCTGGTTCTATGCCTCGTATCTTGGCATCTTTTTCCTGTAAGTCACTTAGTACTACGAACAGGCTGCGATTACAACTGAGATTAAGTTGTTTATTATTCTGGTTTAGCTCCCATTGTTACCTGCACCGCGAGTGAGGAGCGGACCTGAATACTGATAGACATGAGGCATGATCAGCTCCACAGGCCGAGAGCTGCTAAATGCACATATAAAAGACTTTAAAGTACATGAATTCCTGAAAAGCCGGGAAGGTTGGAAGTTTTGAATGAGGCATGTAGAGAGGTTGGAGAAGACATATTTACACAGAATCTTCCAGTTCACATGCTCTGAAAAGTGTTAGATTTAGTCAATAAAAAGACTTGAAGGAGGTTGTGTTGGTTAGAAATATGAATCGATAAATGTGAGTCTGTTTTGGCTACACTTGCACGTTTTTTATTCAAGAAAACCAGTCCTTAATATTCTGCCTACCACTGCGAGCACAGCAGTAAAAGAGGTTTTTTTTACTCGGAAACCAAAATTTTGTGGGTATCCAAAATGCTCGGTAAATTCATCAGGAACTGCCTCAGCGTGTAGTTCATTTGTGTGAAAATTGCGAGCGGTGTAGTTTGAAAATTGTGCTGTGCATGCCTGGGCAGCTGGGACCACATTTAAAGTAAGTTCATTTGATTTTTTTTTTTTTTTTTTTTTAATTGTTTTACTGGCGAATCCACATTTCTCAAACGTTGTATGCATGTTCATATTTGTTGAAAACAGCAAATCAAATGTGGTAATTGGCCAACTGCAGAGGTTAGTCCCATCGACCCTCTATTAAGCAGCTAGATAGAACATTTGCCTTTCTATTTTGAATATTGGAGCTGTGATGAATAACAGCATGGACCGAAAATCAAAAATAATTTTAATTCATGAAAAATGGGCCTGTTTTTGATCAAAGACTTAAATGTAAAACACGTCAAACTTTTTGATTGATATTCCAAGTATCATGTTGAATTTTTTAAAAGTCCACATAGCTTTGGTTTAGCTAGTCGACCTTTACATAACTATAGGTAAGAGGTGAGACGAGACACGTTTTCTGCAAGATGAGATGAGGCACAAGATCAGGTCCACGAGAATGAGACAAGACTGACTGACTGATTTTTTTTTCTTTATTTAGCAAGCGCTTGTTAAAACGTACAGTTCATAGAAACGGGTTTGACACCCACCCAATTAAAAAAATGCATATGTATAATGAACAGTAGTTATCATGTGCATGGGAGTGGTAGAAGCTAAAAAGGCCTTTGAAGACACCGCTCCCAGAAGGTAAAAACAGCCATAGTGGTGCTGCTTTTGCGAACTCTCGAGAGATTTAATTCACAACATTTTTTGTCCGATTCAAATGTAAACACAATGTCACAATATCATTTTCCACACGTGTGCACAGTCTTTCGTCAGTTCGATTCTGCGAGATCTTGTGGCTCCAGATCTTGTCCAGTGCCTATAAGTAGATGCTATAAACTGTGGAAAACTGTGCAAAAGGCGTAATAGTTGACCTTTAAAATACTGAGAGGAAAATACAGTCCCAGCAGTATGTCAATGCAAACACAAGGCTTAGTGCGAGCAGTCCCGGGCAGCCTGTTACACTATGCTACTCCTGTCACTGCTCAAAACAACATTCAAACTCCTATGAGAACCAAGCCCACATACAACTTCCTCTTATTTGCTGGCATGATAACGTGCCGTGGAGCAACACAAATTCCAGACATAATTTCTCATCTTTTCCGTGCGCCAATTCCAGCTCACTCCTCCAGGTGGGAAGAGCCATGTTAGAAAACCAGCACAACCTGTTGCAATGCTTCAACAGATGTACTTAGGAATGGTGATGCTCCGTGTAATTCTTACCTCACGCCTCATACCACTAGCAGACAGCGACTACCTTCACCATGTGTTCAATATTTTAGAATCCAGTGCTTCGGAAAAATAGGAGAAAAAAACCTGCCAAGGCTTCTGCTCTTCGCAATAATCTCAGATGGAAAAAATGCTGATTATTATGTCAAATGTCTCCAGCATTTGAATGCTTTCATGATGATGGGTATTCGTATAGACGGCTCAGATAAAGCACAGGCTGTACCAAGCAGAACCAGTGAGGCACAAAAAGAACTAAAATAGTTCTTTTTGAAGGAGCTTTATATTCCCATTTGGGGCCCAGTGCTGTGAAATAATATTGTTGGGTAATATCTTATTGCCTGGACGAGATGTATTTGAAAGCTCATTTAGAAGTTGTAACATTTTCCTGCCGTGGCTTGGGGTTTGGGAGATGTTTTAGGGCGATCCATAGTACATGGCCTTTGGTATTTCCACGCGCTCTGGAAGTCTCTGGTCTGTTGACGTTTGACACTAATATTGGTCTTCTGTATCGACAAAGCAGCCGCGGCCCTGACTGCAAAGAAGCAAAGGAGAAGCCCAGCACGTTCTGGCAGCCTTGTTATCATGATACATGTGGAATAAATTATATTTTTGTTGGGGCGGCCAGATGTGGATTTGCATGTAAATGTGGAATCCTCAAGGGCCACCGTGCCAATTCACCGTCATTTCTATTCTGACTTGAAACTCAGCAGTTGGGTTCTGCTCCTGCTTGGGTACAGGGTTAAATGCTTGATGTTTTTTTCATTTCATTTTTTTTTACAGAGAAATCTCCAGGGTTTGGCACACATTAATACAAACCACAAAAAAACTCCCCAAACTCAAAAATCTGACTTTGACAGTGTCAGAAGACCGGAGTGGCAGTGTGGTGCGTTTCATGAATTTTAAACTGTATTATGAGTGGGGAAGGCGCTAATAGTTAGTGAGCCAACTGTTGGCTTTAAAGTGTTTTACTATGTGTGTACTTGCATTTTACTAAACCCTGAGTAAGACACACCCTTTGCTGACTGCAGTCTCAGCAAAGTGGCTCCTGCAGTAAGGAAGGGCATCCAGTTAAAAATCATTATGCAACTGCAGTTACTCCTCACAGTGCACATGTAATAACCGTTACTACACATTTAAGTATTCAGCTCTCAGGGTGTAATCTGAAGTACTACAGCTATACTTATTGATTTATTTACTTATAATTGATTTGTTTTTTTTTCCCTGTCTGATGCAGTGGTGGAACATAACGTAACGTA
The DNA here is from genome assembly GCA_000787095.1 of Periophthalmodon schlosseri. Classification (NCBI taxonomy): domain Eukaryota; kingdom Metazoa; phylum Chordata; class Actinopteri; order Gobiiformes; family Gobiidae; genus Periophthalmodon; species Periophthalmodon schlosseri. Next base: position 44,936 of record KN485445.1, on the reverse strand, counting down.
ACTGTACTTAAGTAAATTTTTTAGGTATCTTAAGTCAATTTTAAAGTAGATATTTTTACTTTTACTTCACTACATTTGAGAGCAGGTATCTGTACTTTCTACTCCAATTCATTTTTGAACAGGACTGAAAAGTGAAAAGTATTTTTTATTTTTTATTTTGTGAGACCTGCTGAAAAGGCTGAGGGTTTATTTTTAGCACGTTCATAATTTGAGCAAACAAAAATGTACAAACAAAAACAACTAGGAAAAAAATGAGTGATTTAATTGTTTCTACTGAACAAAATTCATTACAAATCTTTATTAAAATCACTACATTTGAAGCCTCATAAGACCTCAAAATATGCACGAAATACTTTTACTTTTTACTCTTTAAGTACATTTTTAAATGGGTACTTAAATACTTTTACTTAAGTCGATTTTTATGTGATACTTTTATATTGTACTTGTACTTTTATTTAACAAACTTGAGTACTTCTTCCACCACTGGTTTAATGACACAGTATCTCCAGGTTACTTTTACCAGACCATACAAAGCTGCCAATAAGTAGAACTTTTTGTTATGTCTTTGTTTCCTGTGAACGTCGGTCACTCTGCCCATGTCTTTTATTGACTGTTTCACTGTTTCATAGTTTTTTGTTTTTTTGTTTGTTTGTTTTTGTTTGTGTTTTGTTTGTTTGTTGGTTGGTGAAATCAACACGTTTGTACAGCTCTATGAAGCTTCTGCCCATTGTGATTTTGGCTTCAACAGCTGAACTGAAGAAAAAGAAGGCTGGTTTTTCTAGTGTTGTAACATGCACTTGCACAAAATGTTAACATTGACCTCTTAACGTGTTCCTGATCTTTGCTATGCAGTCAGTCCAATTGAAATGTAAACATATTTAAATTCATTCATGAAAAGTACTTATATAAACTTTGTCATTCAGACTAGTCAAATGTAAGCATATATGCAGCACGTTTATTACTTTTGTACCACTTGCCCATTTCTTTCACTTGCCTTGACCCATATGTTCCTGTTAAATGCTAAACGCTATAGCACCCTTATATTCGCCATATTAAATCCTTTCTGAAAGTGTTGCTGGATTTGGAGAGGCCGTCTCTGTGTTGCTTGTAATGAATTCCAAGCTGTATTAGGGGTGTGGAAGGAGCTAATCGTGAAACAGTCTGCAGTGAATGCGCTTTTTAAAAAGGTTTATGCAAATGAACCCCTAAAAAGTCTCAAATTAGCTGCTCATCAATCAGTCTGGAAAACAAGCTCGGAACACAGCGCTCTGATCAGAACGTGCAAGGATTGTACAGGGAACAGGTACTTCCAGATGTAACCCGAATTCGTATTCAACTCACATCAAACATCACGGGCCAAAATCATGAATATAATTATGAGCAACAAGACAACAAACAGTGTGCGCCACCGTGGGATGTGTTCGGAGCCTGTGCCAACTGAGGAAGAATTAAAAAGGAAGCCACAGTGGAGAGCTGGACGATGTACGGTGGGATTTGAGAAGGCCACAGCTATTACACCCTTATCAGATAACAATCAAAGTTTTAAACAGCATGTCAACGTCTTATTCACATTGGGGGCTGCTGACATTTGAATTCTGCACAATGCGTCTGGCTAATGTTTACGCCAGAAAGTAGTGTACGCTTTTCTCTGTTGAAATCTCTACCATGTTTTAATGTAGTGGTTTTGTAGTTTTGTATTCTGTGGTGCTATGTTCGTGTGAGCTGAAAGCCACGCCGCTATGGCCCTTCTGCTATCGGAGACCTCCACCTATGCAGTATGGCGGACTTTGTGGAGCAGCCAGCAGGTGGCAGTGGAGCAAAAACTATAAAGGTTTCCCAGCAGTCTTTGGTCTTCCTCTGACTTGCTCACTTCCACCTGCTGTTGTCTGCCCTGTCCTCCATGATGCGAGGTAAGACAGTTGGTTTAGCTGAGAATGAAATACTTTAAGCAGCTATAGACTTGCTGCTTAAAGTATTTCACGTCACTTTTTTCTCAGGTTATGGGGTTGGAGTTTGCGTCCTGCTGTCTTGCTTCACCTCCTCGCTGTCTTGAGCCGGTGGCGTTGCTGGTTTATTTTTAGCTTATTCTAATTTAGTTATATTGACTTGGAAATGACTGGAAATGATCTGTTTCTGCTAATTGTTTATTTTTTATTTTGTCTCCATGGAGATGTCATTTCTTTGCCCGGAGTGTTTCATAGTATGGCGTGAATTGTATCTATCTTGCATTTATTAAGTTACAAGTTTTTCCTTGGCTCAAATATACCTTTAAAAACATGATTCTATAGCGTGCAGGCTTGCCTCTCCACAGATCTGACCTGTAACTTTATTCTAGTGGAGTCACCTGCGTTTCTCCATGGAGATAGAGAAGTTTAATGCCATACTGTGGAACAATATTGGCAAAGCAATACCGTCTAACCTTAACCTTAACCTTAAGCAAGGAGCTCTTTTTCTCTTGCTGTTCCAAAAAGCACAGCAGAACTGCAGAGTGCTTCCTCTGTAGGTGTCTTCACTGATTCATTTCAACAAAGAATTGAAAATGGCTTTTTATAGTCAGTGGTTGAGCTTTAAAGCATTATACGGCTCTTTTAATTTTACCAAAATGTAAAGTCCATTATTCTAAGGTAATGGGGAATATTTTTAGACTCGCGCAGAAGACACATTTTGCTGGCCACTCCCGCTGCCGAACTTGTTTTTGGCTGTTGAGGTCTCTGGTGTCGTAAAAGTTTAAAATAGAAAGTCTCTGATGTGCTTCAGGGAGGCGCAGGTACCAACCAAAGGAGCATTATTCAGGCGTGATGTGTGTGATTATTAGAGCTTATCGTAGGAAAAATCTACTTTGGGTATAGTCGTATGTGTTCAGTTCTAGACACTATCATAACAGATGATGTTGCATTAAGCTTTCAATAGTGTGGAAGCGTTTGGTGCATCCGTCTCTCACTCCATAGACAATGGTGCTAAAGTACTTCTGGGTTAGACTAACAGAAGTGAGGCTTGCAATCTGCGGCATCGCTCCCCCCTGACCACACCCGGTCACTCACTCATACTACATACTCCTACCACATTTAGGGCTAAGGTGAGGGAAGTGTTTTGCCCAAGGATACAACAGCAGCAACAAAAGAAAGATTTTAAAGATTTTTTGGTACCTAGAACAACACCAAAGGATTATTATGTTCATAAAATGGAATAAATCAATCTTATTTTTTCCTTTTTTTAATTGTAGTATTTAACCTTCATTTTTGCCAACACCACCTGTAACTTTCATTGCTCTCCCAGGACCCACTAGGCACGAAAACTTGTTATCAAAAGAAAAATATCTTTTTACTATGCAGTACCTTGTTAATACCATACTGGTAGCTAATGATACCCAGCCATTCTTACAATTTGTAGTTATTTGGGACAATGCAAAATCTACAAAGAAGCGTAGTGATGTTTTCATATCAAATGGACTGCTACAGCACTGTGGGATGTGGTGGTAGTGGTGAGGTGTCACCTCTGAGTCCAAGTGAGTCCAGAGTGTGAATCAGTCCAGACTGATCTGTGTCCAGCCCATCAACGGCCCCAACGTGACTCATCCAAACCATGTCCTGTCCAAATGCACTCAGACTAAGTTCAAGTCTGAAATGAAACACCACAACTTTCATATCATGGTGAGATATTATAATATTATTATCAGTAGAACGGTGGCACAGTGGTTAGTTTCCTTGCCTCACAGCAAGAAGGTCCTGGGTTTGACTCCAGGGTGGCAACCGGGTTTAAAGTTTTTTACTATAAAGTGTGTAATTGCATTTTACTAAACCCTGAGTAAGACACGCCCACTGCTCACTCCAGTCACAGTGGCTCCTGCAGTAAGGAAGGGCATCCAGTTAAAAAAAATGACTGTGCAAGTGCAGTTTCTCCTCAGCAGTACTTGTACAGTACACATGTAAGAACTTTCACTACATGTTTTATTACACAACTCTCAGGGTTTAATCTGAAGTACTACAGCTGCTCAGTAGATTTTCTACCAGTCTGATGACACAATATCTCCAGGTTACATTTACCAAACTATATAAAGTTGCCAAAAGTAAAACAAGTGTTTCCTGTGAATGTTGGTCACTTTATTGACCTGTAAATGTTTCATTGTATTTTATTTTATTTTTTCTAACCTTTGTTGGCTGCAAATCAACAATTTTGTGAAGCCCTACAAAAGCAACTGTCCATTCTGATTTTGGGCTACAACAAAATAATTGAATTGAAGAAAAAGATGCTGCTTTTTATATATCCAGACCATGCCCTGTCCAAATGAACTCAAACTAAGTTTGAGTCTGAAATGAACCACCACAATATATATATATAATATAATATTATTAACAGTGGCACGGTGGCACAGCAGTTAGTACTCTCACCTCACAGCAGGAAGGTTCAGGGTTCGATCCCAGGGCAGCACAGGGCCTGTCTGTGTGGAGTTTGCATGTTCTCCCTGTGCCACTGTAGGTTTCGTCTGGGTGCTTCAGTTTCCCCTACCACCAAAAACATGTATAATATGTCACCCCTGAGAAAGAGGTTCCAAATCACAGCGGGTCTTTCCTTGTTAATTAAAGGTCAATAAATTAAAAAAATATATATATTTTAACATTCATTAAAAATGTGGTCCATTATGCATCCAGAAGTGGTAAGCTACTTCAGGAACATATACAAGCTCCTTCAGGAACATATACAGGTACCAAACAATAAATGGCCCTGTGGCGTCCACAGCACAGCAGAGGCTGAGCAGTATGGATGGGAAGAAGTGTTTGGGGCAAGAGCCTTGGTGGGTAGTACTCGGTTATATTTACTTGAGGAACTTTTTAAAGAAATAGTACTTTTCAGAGTAGTTTTTCCATTTGAGTCATTTGTTTGTCTTGCTTGAGTAAAAGTTTTGGTTTCTTTCTTTTAGTATTCTATTTTCTATTCTATAGTGAAAAAGCTTTATTTTTACAGTCATTCAAACATTTGCGCTTGTTGTGCTGTTTGGCTTTGTCCGATTACATCAACTAATAAATCATAAATGAGATTTTAAATACATATTTGTCCACAAATGCTTCTTTACTCTTACCTGGATAATCACTTGGACCACTTCCTTAAAATAACCTTACTTTTACTTGAATACAAATGTACCCACCTTGCATTACGAAGATATAGCCATAAGTCATAGATTATCACTGGATCAGATTAGTTTTTATTGTCATATATAGCCCAGTGCTATAAGAAGCCAATATCATACTGCACAAGTGACTGAGAAAGGCAAGGCAAATGTATTTGTAAAGCACAATACTACTACAAAGTAATTCAAAGTGCTTTACAGAATAAGTAAGACATGAAAATCACAATACAAACAAATCGTAAAATTAAAAGAGAGGAGAGCAGAATAAAAACCTTTGAGTCATATGCACAGCTGAACAGAACCGTTTTGAGCCTGGATTTAAACATTGTCAGAGCAGAGGCCTGTCACATCTTCAGGAAGACTTTAGCTCGTAGATAGTACCAGCAAAACAGATCTGGAACAGACAGATTTAGCCCTGCAGAGAGTCATTCAGACAGTAGAGGAGAGTGGCCCTGCAGTCCCGAATGACTGAAGTCCAGATTCATAGCAGATAAATTACAATAGATGGAAAAGTAATTCTTATGAAAAACAAATAGCTGTTTAATATGTGTAATATTTACATAACTCTAGAGCTAAGTCTATGATTCTCATAAGTCTGCGTCCTTTGTCATAGTGTTTTACAGCTTGGCTCATTACTGTCCCCATGATTAAATCGATCTTTAAATCGACCACGTTATAACACTAAATCAGCATCCATTACTGTAAACTATTAGCATTGGCCGCCGAGAATATTGCAACACAAAATGCATTTCAAATATTTCAGCAAACGTAAACTCCCTCTACATTAAATGGACTGGGAGCATTAGTAATGTAATTATAAGGGCTCGTGCCGGACTCCAGTATTGCAACAGTAGGTAGAAAGCTCCTGCTGGAAATGCATTGATTATTCATCTTGGTAATGACCCCTTGTCCGTTCTCGTTAGCCTGTATGGCGCTACCCGCTTTGCTATTGTATTCTATAGCATAGCAACTTTGAATGTATCCAAGCTATTTGTTGCTATAAAACTTCCCTGCAAACTTGAACCCATACACAAAGGGCAGCGTTTGATTAACACTAACTAGTTTGAAATGAAAGTCCCGGCACAATAATATCTCAGGAATAAATAAACATCTTCAAGGCATATGAAAAATTTAGCTAATCAAGATTTTTGATTAGATGTTTGCACGCTGGATACTGCTGTTTTGTGTCTTACATTCGTATAGCAGCTGGAATTACAGAGCTTTGTGCCGCAGAGGGAGGGATAAAATCAGAAGTGGGTGAAAAATAGTGGTCCAACAGACTGAAACATTATTCATATCAAGCGGCAATGGAAAACGCAAGCAGAGGTCGGGGTTTATGGAGTAAAAGTATTGGGAGGATGTGTAAGATAAGGAAGACTGGAGCGTGATGGTCGCACAGTTAAGTGCAGTTGGAGATGGGAGACGTTTGTAAGGAGAATAATAGTCACCAGTCTTTACTACTGTGAGAGAGGAGTAAGCCAGGCTATAATCATACTGATGCATTGAAAAGAAGGGCTGGTAATGTATGTGAGCGGTCTGCAGCAGGTGAGTGAGCTCAGAGCAGCACATGCCACAGTGCAGCATTATCACAGACATGCTCTCTATCAGTGTAATGCATACAGATATGGGCCCGCATGTTGTAGCTGTTAATGCTAATTTGTGGTAATTTAGTGGGCGCAAGTGGGTGCTTTCAGGGTAAAAGAAGTATGCAAAAGGTGGACGTAATTCCAATATGGCAACATCATTATCGTGCACAGCGCAGCATGCTAAATTACTTGAATAAGTTTTAGCAATTAAAAATCTTACTTAGTTTCACTACTTTCGCCACCTGCTTGTCTCCATGGAGGTTATTGCTTTGCCTAGAATCTTCCACAATATGGCATTAAACTTATCTAGCTTGTATTTTTTTTCATTACAGGTATTTTTATTGAGAAACATTTTTACTGTGAGTGGGTTTGCCCCTCCACAGACCTGACTTGTAACTTGACCTGGAACGTAAAGCATTTGAAAAATATCCATACAACCTTCAGATCTATAGTTAGTTGAATATAGTCAACGTTGTAGTAGTAAGTGGGAATAAGTATTTCCATTTTTAATACAGGGTGTCCATAATTAAAAAAATGTATTACAAAGGGAATTGATAAGATATCTTCATCAGACGTGTTCTATTGTACTCAGTGGTTTCCAGAGTTTCTTACCTCATTTAATACACCTCTATATGGGCACCATTAGTCGCACCAAGCACATCAAGACGGGACTGGATTTCTTGCCACGTTCGCTGTAGCAGAGCCTCATCAATGGTTCAATCGATCTGTTATCCTTTTACTTTAGTTCAGTAATGTCCCGTATCTTAGTGCCATATGAACCATCTCACACTCTGAGGACTTCAGGGACCGGCCTCCTGCTGGTGCCCAGAGTCAGGACTAAACATGGGGAATCAGCATTTCAGTTTTATGCAGCTAAAACCTGGAGATGTGAGACAGGCCTCTACTTTGACAATGTTTAAATCCAGGCTCCAAACGGTTCTGTTTAGCTGTGCGTATGACTGAAAGGTTTTATACTGCACTCTTCTCTTTTAACGTTAATTTTATGATGATTATTTATGTTTTGATTTATTGTATTGTGATTTTAATGTCTTTCTTATTCTGTAAAGCACTTTGAGTTTCTTTGTGTACGAATTGTGCCTTTGTTCGATAAACGATATCTTCAACATAGCCCTGAGATGTTCTCTTTCTATCTAACGCTGTCCCTGTCTCCATAAATTTCTTGTGCCATGGACGAATTGCACTTTGTTCTGTAGTTTCGATGAGTCTGCGTATCTGATTTTGTCTCAATAAACCATGATACACATTGTGCCTTCTCTTGAGGAGGAGCCATTTCTTAAGTGTTCATTCAAAAGGACGGCTCTTTAATCAACAATATGCCTGAAATACAAAAAAGCAATGTGATTAAAAACTTGAACAACCACTACAATAGAACAAATCTAATTGATATATCTTATCAATTGCCTTTTGTAATTAATTTTAAAATTGTAAAGAGACTTTAAGAACACCCTGAATAACCCAAGATGAAATAAGATGGTTACGGTTAAACTTCTCTGTAACAGAATTATTATTATCTTCACCTATGCTAGTCCGAGTCATTTCATGTCTGTGTTTTATGATAGTCTTTATAAAATGTATTATACAAAATTGTTAAGACAGGAAACAGAGAAGTTAAATACAGACGCTATTCCAGGGCTGACTATTGTGAAACCTATTTTAAAATATTTGTTTCATAAAGGCCTGGTAATATCAAAATAACCTTTGTGAAAGTGGGTCATGATAAAATGATCTGGGATTAAAACTAGGTGCTGAGTCTATTCAGAGCCAGAATAAAGACAAACACAAGCTCACATTGTTTACTGTCATCGTAGCTCTGATACTTCAATGCTGAGGGACATTACTGTTCCATTTTCCTAACCAAACTAGCCTTTTCTGGCACACCTCCTGTTTGTGTTCTGTGTGTATTTTCTTATTAATGTCATGTACAGTTTGTGAAATCCTTTGAGGGAACAGTTGTTGGGATAATAACATGGTGATAAAAAGTTTATCTGGGTCTCTTATGGTTTTTATTTTTTGTGTTGATGAAAAACAGCATGCACAAGTCATGACATCAAATAGTGAGCCACGCTAATTTCAAAATGGCTGCAGTTTTCTGTTCTGTGTCAAATGCCAGCGAGAAGTACAGAGTGTGCCCATCTGAGATTAGGTATGTTGTTTTGTTTTTTTGGGGTTTTTTTTGCATGATTGTGATATGTTGATCTGCTCTTTACAAATGAGCCTGTTTTGATTTATCGAGAGGGCGTGGACAATTACAGCGGAGCACTTTAGCCCATTAGCGGCAGGATCTTCTTATGAATATTGATATTGTTATGTTAAACAGTTGTTTATGCATAGATGTCTCCTTAGTGTTGACAGCATCACGGAAGGCTGTATGGGCCAAGACACAATGGTGTATGACATTTCATCCGAGTAGTGTTTTTTTTCCATTAGTGAAAGCGTAACAACCCTGGAGTAACTAAGAAGTACAGAAGAATACAAATGCAGAAGTACCACTACAACGTTTTTATCAAATCCATGTTCTTAGGTCTGTGCATTCCTTTTAACCATAAGATTCAGAAGGATGAAAAATTAGAATGGTTGCTATAGCAATCAAGCCTTTTAAAACTTCATATTATATCTTTTGAATGTGGAAAAAGTCTTCAAAATGTTGCGTATAACAGAAAACTGAAACCCAAGAATAGGCAAAATGTTAATAATATTGTGAATGTTGTTTTGAACATATAAACAATTTTGTGTATGAGTCTGAGAACTTTTTTTCTGTTGGATTTACATAATATCGTCCTGATATCATTATCGGGGTTCTATAAAAATATATTTTCTGCCCACCACTGCCTACAATGTCCTCCAAGAAGCTTGAGCTGTTTCAATGCTTTCTCCTCACTGTTCTTCGGTAACATGACTACTACATTCATTGGAAACACTTAAATGCTTCTAACCAGATCCTGACTTTGAAACCTATTTACAATCTCCTCAAGCTGGAACACTGCGTAAAATGAGAAAAGTACATGAATGAATACAAAATGAAATTGAAGCCACCGATCTCAAAAATCTGTGATAAATTTAAAGTCATCATTATATTTCAGTGTTTGAATTTAATTGTGACCAACTTGTATCAGTGCCCCAACTTGTCAGGGATTAAGTTTAGCAGACATCGCTGTTTTCTGTTGATAAGGTTAACATTTAGTCTGGCTTTTACTCAAATCGTGGGCTAAATGCTCAGGGCCAGCGCAGGCTGCCCCGATAATGAATCCTGCATTGTGATCCCGGCCCCACACGAGCACACCGCACACACTGACACCGGCCCATGCGCTGGATACCTTTACGGCAAAACAAAGCTCTGATATCCTTCAAGGCTTGTGCCGGTACATCCTACATATCCCCCCTCATATCCCACAGACACTCCGGAGTGGATTAGAACGCCAGACAAACAAGTACAACACAGTAAACAGAGAGCAGACAAACGAGAGAATGGCCGTTTGTCCAAAAAGACGAGAGAAGGAACGCTGGAGGACCAGATTGGATAGTCGAAATGTTTGAGTGAAGTTTCAGGGAGCAGCGGTGGGATCCCTGCGAGCGATATGGATTTACTGCCAACACTAGGAGCAGCAACAGGTCCAGAGTCTGTGTGTGGTTCAGCCTGAGTTATAAGAAAAGATCTGCTGCAACTGCCTGGTATAGAGTCAATATATATTATGCAAGCCAAAATGTGAATGAATAAATTATTGGCTTTTTGAGATTCTAACTGGAGTTTTATAAGGCATGAATGTCTTTCTTAATCTTAATGTTTCGTGTTTGGCTAAACTTATAATAGTGCCTCACATTTGGTTTCCAAGCTTGACAAGCCTCTCAAAGCGCTACACTTTAGTCATTATTCTTTCACTCGACACCAGGTGGGGGTGAGCCTGTGGTACAGTGACGGAAGTAAGCCTGCCAATTTGTGCCACTGAACCCCTCCAACCACCACCAATCACTCCAGACCACATTCATATTGGCAAGGTGTCTTGCCCAAGGACACAGTAACAGAGCACTGATCAAACTACCAACCCTCAGGTTGGTGGATGAACACTCTAACCACTGAGTCGGTGTCACCTCAATGGAAATGTAAGTTTAAGATTGAGGTGCATCCCTCAGTGCCACTGGGGTACCTGTCTGAAGCAGTGGGCGCTGCAGTGGGCGCTGCAGTGCCACGCCCAGGGACCCATCGTCAGATCTCGAGTTAGGCTTGGTCCGGACTCTCATAGCTGGAGGACTGTACCTATGGTGTATGTTTTGGGTTGATGAGGGAATTCCACCCAGACATGGGTAGAAACATGCAAACTCCACACTGAAAGGCACGGGCGACCTGGGAATCGAACCACCGAGCTGTGAGGTGAGTGCCAACCTCTTTCTTTTCTCTTATTTGGAAAAATCTTAACCACGCAGTTTAGACCTCTAAAACACCTGCTGAAATGAATGTGAATATTAGTTTAGCAGATCAGATTTCATATAAAATGTGCACTGTGAACTGAAATCTTATTTTTTTTATTGTGATATTAGAGACAATACAAACAATAAAAGACATCAGACATTTTGATTTGAGGGAAAAGGGAGGGCATACATCAGGTTTCAAGGGGGTGACGAGACAATAAGAATGGCATCTGTTCTTATATGGGAGTGTGTGTGTGTGTTTGGGTAGGTAAGTAATAAAACAGAAAAAGAAAACTAAGGAAATAAGAGGGAAAGGGCGAACTGAAATCTTATTTGAAAACATAGTGCAAACTGCAAATCCAGACACAGAAACAAAGCCTCAGTAAGATTTTTCTCACTAAAATCAGGCAGCTTTTCTTGAAGAGTGTTTGTCATTATGTCAAAAGTTAAAAAGGAGATATAGATTCTCTGCATCCATCCAATTTGTCCAGGGCAGCGGGCAACGGCTGCATCGTCGGGGGACTCTTGTGCAGACAGCATCCTGGTCTTCAGCGTGCAGCTGCAGGACTGGTCAATCATTCATGTTTTTGATGTGGTCAGTGCGCTTTAGTTACCCCGAGCAAAAACCTTCCCACCACATTTTCAGTTAGTTCAGTTAGTTTAAAACACCCTTTTTTCTTACCATCACTGCCACCAGCATGCTCTGAAAATGTTTTGATTCTAAAACTAAAATCTAATATGAACAGCGTATCCCAGAAGAGCTTTTGTCAAAAATGGTCTTAAGACAACTTTTGTATTTTGTTACCACTGTAAAAATTGTTGTGCAGGTTTAGAGGTTGATGTGGAAAATCAAAGAATGGAATCCCAGTCGTACAAACTTCAATTCTGGGATTAGAACTTGAGACCTTGCTGTGAGTGGTTGCTCTCTGACACTCGGCCTCTGATTTTTAAGACTTTAATCAGACTTCAAGCGCCATCCGAATATGCTCAGAATGGACTGACCGATATTTCTAGAACAAATATAAAAAGTGTGCCACCTTATTTTTGGGTTTTGGGTCTCAAATTTGTCTTGGTCCAAACTAGTGCAGAGGCTGGTGAAGGTTGCGCTCTGACTGCGGGCTCTCGTGTCCCACATACAGTGCACCAGAATTGCTGGTTACATTGCTCTTAGGACTGGCAGAGAAGCAGCAGGTTACACCTCCCCAGAGAAATGATTCAAGGTATTGGAGAGCTAGAGAGGCGAATAAAGCGAATGCAATTTCAAAGAGGGGGAATAATGGAGGTCATGGCGTTTGATGTTCCTATGCCGCTGCTATGAAAATAACTGGGCTGACGATGGAATCAATCGCACCTTTGCTAGAGCTGCATATTAATGGAGATGCGTTTGCTTGTTTTTTGCATTTTTAATAACACATCAGACAGAACAGTCAGCGCGGTTATCCAAGTGATGTTATCGGAGCTGCGACAATAACATTTTTTTTAAAGCAAGGATAAACACAGATCCCACATATATTAAACCCATCTGCCATATATGGATGATCACAGTGTTTAGACAGTGGCAGTTTATAGACAAATTGACTCCTGACATGTTCTGTATTAGAAGTAACATTATGGGTGCAAGGCAAGGCAAGTTTATCTGTATAGCACAATTCATACAGAAAGTAATTAAAAGTGCTTTACAGTAAGAAAGACATTAAAATCACAAGACAAACAAAGCAAAACATGAATAATCATCATAAAGTGAACAGGTGCGCTATGCAACTTTTCTGGTGGAAGGTCTACCACCTGCTTGTCTCCATCGATATGTGTTGTTTAGAATATTCTCTCTACAGTATGGCGTTAAAATTATAAATCCGTAGCCAAGTTACAGGTCAGGTTGATGGAGAAGCAACCCCGCCCACAATAATAATGCATGTTTTTCAAGTTATTTCTAATTTCTAATTCAATAAATACAAGATAGGTAAATGGTGTTAGGTCACATTTTTATATAGCGCTTTTCCACCTTCTAGGCACTCAAAGCGCTTTACATCAGAGAACCAGTCAGCCATTCACACACACATTCATACAGTGTACGCAGACACTGGGGGCGAGGTGGGTTAAATGTCTTGCCCAAGGACACAACAACAGCATTCATCCGTGGGAGGTGGAATCGCATCGCCGACCTGTGGGTCAGTGGATCTAATCACTCTACTAGTGATGTTTATGTCGAGAGCAGGATTCAAGTCGCCAACCTTCGGATCAGTGGACAAACACTCCACCTACTGAGTTACTGTCGTCATACTGTGGAGCGTTCAGGTAAATCAATAATATCTCCATGGGGACAAGAAGGTGGCGGACCCTCCAGCAGAAAAGTTACCTAGTGCACCTTTAATTGGACCATTACTGTCACTTGTTCATCACTGTTATTTCCTGGGAATACTTAAATACTGCCCACTCTCGACTGGGAACAGCCCACAGGAACTGCAGTTCTGGAGACGCTCTGACTCAGATCCGCTGAGAGATATAACACCTCTGTGGACTCCAGCAGATCTGTTTTTACCCTAATCATTTCTTTTGATTATAGCTTCTGAAGTTTAGTCATTCAGGCATGGAACATAACAGTAATCACTGCACGGAGGAAAGTGTTCATGTAAAAATGAACACGACACTTTGCACATCAATGTAGAGACGATATAAAAACCCACAGACTGCCAATCCGTGCACACTGCAGATCAATGAATGCTACTTTTCAGAACAAGGGCCTTCCTCACACTGACTTAATCAACACTGACCATTAGGTTCATGAATTATGTGACCCTCCATTCTGAACATCTGCTGACCTCTCTGTCTTTCTTTACGAGTCTGCTCAGAACCAGCCGTCCAAACAACTCAACATTTCCCTCCTCTTGTAACACATTGAAAGCCTATATACTACTTAACCTTTTGAAACCATTTTGGACACCTTCACCTTGATATTTTGTGTAGTATAGCCTCAAATAATGTAACTGCCATGGAAATACCTTGGTTGGTAGAGTTTTCAGTACCAAACTCCAGCAGAGGGGGCTAGAACTGCATCTGCTGGTTTACTGAAAAGCAAAGTAGTCTGAATGACACTCAAAACAACTGCTGCTATTGTCGAACATGCTAAACCGAGCAATTTGAGCGCTGAAATGATCACAAGTCTGGAAGAGGTGTATGGGCTTGCGTTGCCTGGGATCCAGAATACACACAAAAATGTCACAGGGGGCTGCTCCTTTCACCTGTCAGTGGTTATAATGTTTTGGCTGATGGCTTTATTCTGTCACTGTCTCCTCTCTGCTCCTCCCTTTGTCTTTGTTGTGATGAGTGAACCCAAGGTCAGACTGGAGTTTATCCTCTGATATCACCTGCCATTCCAGACAAGAGGAGCGCTCCGTCAAGGTGACATTACTTTGGTGTCGCTGCTCGCACTGCCACTACATCTTTCATTTCCTGCGAGCTCAAATTTACAACTTATCCCTTTGACAGGACGGGTAAACATCTCTAATATGACCCAGCCTGTGATCTTGCTGCATAAACAAAAGAAAAAGAGAGCGTCTCAGCCTTCGTGATCCTTGACAATCCCTGAGAAAAACAACAAACAAAAGACTTTTTTGGTTTCTATATATTCTCCACATTAGACGCAGCCTTTGAAAGCTTCTTAGCTGCAGAAAACAGGCGAGTGAATATCTAACTAAACGCTGACGGGTAGTGCATTTGTGAGTAATGTGTACGAGACTGGTGGAAGGTACGAGGCAGAGCAAAGCATGCTCAGATAATTAGATGGAAAGGGGATAATAGATAGTTACAATAGTGGTGTGATTTAGGAGAGCCCATGACATTTCCTTATTCTTTCTGCAGTGCCACTTTATCTTGGGCTGGGGGAACTTATTTAGTATGCACCGGATCAATCACCAGCCTCAAAAAGTCATTTAAATTAACTTCTTGGGCAGATATCTATCCGGCAGAGTGGCCAACAGAGGCTGGGGACTATCAGAAAATTAAAAGGGACATTGCATTTTTCCAGAATGAAATTGAAATGGAACAAAAATGAGCAAAGCATCGTCTATGCAAACACGGCGAGATGTCCCCTAACAGATTGTTTTCCTTTGTTTCACTAATTCAAATAGACTCTTCTCACACACAGACTTCATTCTGTCTGCAGTGATGCGTTCACTGACCCTCCGTCTGGTGACTGTGTCCTAACGTGCCTCTGATGTTGTCCGAGCCATGACAGCGGAATTCATTTTTCAACGGAACACCGTCCAACTTATTAATAGTTAATAAGAGCTGGGGGTGAGGCCCTGCTACCAGTCTGAGGTTCCTTTTTAAATTAAGAGCAGCCCAAAGTGAATGTTTGATTCCACTAAATAAAAATAAGCCAATGGCCATGCAGTGCGTGTCTAATTGCAGATGAAGCATCAAATTAAAATGCCAGGGCCTGCTGGAAGAGGCAGGAGCTCCACACTCTTTGCCTTTCGAATTTATGTAAGATATTATGCCATTTTCAAGGAAGGTGTAATTTGTGCAGCAGTATTACCAGAGCAACACCATGTTATTAGTTTCGACAATTCTCAGTCATGTTAATGACGGGAAGGAAGGAAGACAGCGTGCCACCTAGTGGGACGTGAATAACCCATATATCTCAGTACCAATTAGTATTAGGCTGTACTGTAAAATGACAGGAAGCTAATTCACAAATAGTGTAGAAACATGAAAGAGGAGGGAAGCCATTCAGTGCAGAAAATAAACTGTCAGTCTGTACAGATACGGGAACATCAACTCAGCTTTTCCAATTACTTCAAGGTTAACTGTGAAGTGCTAATAACTTCAGGGAACCGCAGAAACAAAACATTGTTAGCTAATTACATAAGCAAGTCATTTAGACTGATTGATGCAACATATTATTCCGAGCACCCTTTCACATTCCCTGTCTCGCTCGCCCGACCGCTCGCCTTCCTCCCTCTCTCTCCCTTATAGCTATAGCGGGGCGCGGCAAACAGGCAGCAGTGTCTCCTTTGGCAGCTGTCTCCCTATGACGGCTCTGCGTTGACACAATGAAACGGGCTTTGGAGCTCCGCAGTAAACCACAATCAACCAATGTGCTGCAGATTCATCATCATCAGGAGGGGACTGCTGCGTGTGTGTGTGTGTGTGTGTGTGTGTGTGTGTGTGTGCGTGTGCGCGCTGCCATAGAGCCGTGCACACTGCTGCCATTACTGGTTAAAGCAGAGGTCAAACTGCAGTGGGCCGAACTCTCTGTGCTTACTAAGTGCAACAGCTCAAATGAATGCTTATGGTCAGCCTGATGAGGTGATTGGCTTAGTTAGACGAGGACTTTAGTGCTAGATTTATTTGTTTTGGCCCCTTGTGGGTGTTCAAAGCGCTGGATTCACTCATGCGTATACAGTGAATATATTCCTATTTCAAAGTGCTATAATAGAGCACATCCCAAAAGCTACTGGGATTTGAGCTTTTGTTGTACTTTATAGTAAATATGCTCATGAGGAATCTGAATTAGTTTCCCCCCGTGTTTTGCCAGATTTGTGAATACAACAACAATAAAAGCAGAATGTATTTGAATGCTGCTAGTGTTTAACATAAAGATAAAAAGATACAATGCTCTGGATGGATGGTGGGGTGGGAAACAGCTCTCTATGGCCTGATTCGCTGAAGCCTGTGAAATTAGCCCGGCGCTTTGTTTATTCACCAGACAATCGCGTCCTACTGGTGCTACTCTTTTATGTGGCAGCAAACAAAGGCTGCGTTCAATAACATCGTTTTATGAAAATTCATATCATGTGAAAATGTCACAGGCGCTACAAACCTAATGGTGCTGCATTCACTCAGTAGAACTGGCATGGTCAGGACTTTTTCAAAAGGGTTTGATTTGGAAACTATTAGAAAGTGTTTTGTCTGTGTCAAAGAATGTTTCACTTTAGTTTATTATCCATTTACTCAATATTAAGAGTTCTTGGACAGGACTAAAAGGTTTGGGATCACTAGGTGGTTTGCATTAATCTCAGATACACTTGTGAAAATACTCCCTCCAGCCACCAGGAGTCAGTAATGAAATGAAATGACTTCAGATTGGAGTCTTTTAATGATCTGTGACTTCCATGAGAGCTTTTTGGCTTGTTTTGTTTGAATAGTTGAACACAACAAGTATTGAACATCAAACCTTGAAGCATTTACAGTATGTCAAGCTCCTGCTTTTACTTCACTTTAAAGTAAACATTTCTGAGTCAGAACAACAAAGTATTCTTGACAGCAGCCTGCTTTGTGCTAAGTGTTGCCACTAGATGCTGCCAGAATGAAACTCTGCTCCTCGGGAGGTCTGTAATGCAACACATTATTTCTGATGTTGATATAACTGTATGGGTGGCTTTGAATTGAATGATACAATTTGGAAGTTGGAAGCGTAACAAAAGTGTACTAGCTATATAAACTTACCATTTTATTAGATCTTTCTTTCGCAACGTTTTTACATAGACATGGGGAGAGTAGCCAAAAATATTCTTAAGTATATTGTTTCTTCAAAAAGTGTGTATGCCTTATAGAAGTATATACTACTATACTAATAAATGTACACTTACGTACGAGCATTTTAAAAAGTTGCTCAAATAGCTTGTACCAGCACAAATGTAACTTATGACATTGTTTATGCTTAGCCGTACCCATTCCCTATCCAAACAGCCCTATAGACATTAGAACATCATCACTCGTCTGACAGATGGCTAAAACACTTCTCCACTAAATGTATGAGGCTTTGCAAATGCACGTGTGAGTTTGTCTAATACCACTCTCGTCTGGCGTCCCGGCTGCTCTGACATATTTGAAATCTTCATGCCCCATTATCAGACACAGAGGAGGACAGTGCGCAGTCCCAACTTAAAAGCAGGTCTGAAATAGCAAGCCTGTCTGTTATCCCTTATCCTGGGACATTACACCTTTATTACGTAATGCATTGGCTGATCACAGGTTCTACAGTGACATTAGAGTAATAGTGTTATCAAAATGGTACTCGGCAATTACAGGTTCCTGTCTCTTTCCAGTGATCACAATGGCACTGAATAAAATGCGCTCTTAAGTTCGTAAAAATCCCATTGACTCCTGTGCAAGGCAGTTGTAAGGTAAGGCCATCACTTGCATATGAATGTGTCTGCCCGCTGCACGCTTCCATAGCATGATGTTTCCCCCTAGTGGTGTGAAGATCTAAAATAGAACGAGGTGGGGGGGGGACAGGGTAAACAATGATGTGGTGTTGCTATCGGCGACCCACACTCTGTCCACTGATGAAGTAAGAAGTGGAATAAAGACGCCAAAGGTCTGAGCAGGTCTGTCTTAGCTTTATGAATCATACGGCGCAGCTCTTTCGTCTGCCAAGAAGCCGCACATAAAAGGCCCTGAGTGATTTAGAAGGGGAGACGGGGCTATAAATCCAACCACGAGATGTGAAGAGAGGGGGCACCACACCTTTTGCTTTATTTTCATCATTTTATATGGAGCTGTCATGGTTAAAGATAATATAGATGACGCTATACGATTTCATACGGATTGTTTTTATGTAAATCAGAACAAACAGAGGAATTCACAGCTATAAGAAGTTTAGATGAAACATTTACTCTTGGCACCAGTTCGCTCATGTCACATACGACCAGCAGTGTCATTCTATGCAGTAAAGTTAGATTGGTTTATACAGATTTATTCAACTCAAAGAAAAAGAGTGAAATGAAATGTGTATTGTGTCAAATGTAACTATAGTCTGTAGCCATTTTGTTTAGAATACGTAATGCTATAATGAGACACTTTAGTATAATTCTCTGTATTTGACCCATCCTTCACGGGGAGTCTTGATCAGTATTAGGTTGATAGCAGAAACCCATCCAGAACTTTGGCAATCGAACCCAAAACCTTTGTTTTGCTGTAAGGCCAAAGTTTTGGTCATGTTGGTTATATTTTTATATAGCGTTTTGTCACCTTCTGGGCACTCAAAGCGCTTTACATCAAGGAACCACTCACCCATCCACACACACGTTCATACACCAGCGTACGCACACACTGAGGGCGAAGTAGGTTAAATGTCTTGCCCAAGGACATAACAATTCATTTGTGGGAGCTGGAATTGTACCGCCAAACTATAGGTCAGTGGATCTGACCGCTCAACCAATGATGTTTACGCTGAGAGTGGGATTCGAACTGCCAACCTTTGGATCATGGAACTGCTGTCGCTCCTGTCACTCACACAGAAACGAATGGTAGGGCGACATAATACAGACAAATGTGTTAATAAAATGAGTTACTATTTATAAAGCCACTGGTGGAGGATTTAGCAACTAATTAGATCTGCATAATTAGAGTGAAAAACCTGGATATTTTTGACACTCTTAGCCACCCTTACAAACACAGATGCCCTTTCTGATGATATTTTCTTGGCTTGGCACTGGCTCAAACCAGGCTGGACAAACCAGTAAATATTTTGCATAATTGGACTTGTATAAAATATTGTACGAACCTTTCAATAACACTCCAACAAAATTAAAATGAAAAGACTAAATGTTCCTTGTCTCCAGCTGTTCACAACATAATTAAACAACCAAAGAGACATTCTATTATTCAAACAGAACAAAAGTTGCGGCACCTCTTGTTCACACATTGCCGTTTTAAACACGCTTAATACAGCGGCTAGCTCAGTCCTCACCCATGATGCATCTCTCCCGCACTGGCATATGGCGCCGTTTGGCTTCAACGTTGGGATCACAATATAAAGATTTAACTGTCTTGTGAATAAAATATGAGCGCGTGCGACGACTACGCGGCAGGCATGTCATTTCATAGGTGACGTGTTTTAAGACTCCACTGGAGATTTGGAGTTTCGCTTTCTGCACAGTATTTTTGGAGCAGAATGAGATAAACAAACAAACCAGGGGCCTTTCTCGCACTGAGTAAGTTGCACCAACAGAACATGTTTAGACAGTAATTACAGAGGTCTGACAAAGCCTAGCGATAACATCCCATAATTTAGCCACAATTGTTGCTTTTGCCTTCCGCAGATCTGGCGTCCTAACTACCCTTAAGTATGTGTCATTGATGTAGGGAGTGAGTGCGGTTTTTGGTATAACTTATTGTAAACGATGCAGAAAACATCTTAATGGTAAAAACGCAGAGCTGCAGCTTCACCTTCGAGACAAACTGTCAAGTGGAAAACAAATGGCGTTATTTTTCCCCCTCTCTCTAGCACCAGCCCTACAATTCAAAGCACCCAAAAAAGTCAATATCCACGCGGGGCCAGTGCAGACAAAGATGAAGATGAGGTGCGAAAAGTACAAAACACTGCATTGTGGGATGGGCCCAGGAGCGACGAATGACATTGATTGTGAAAAGCTGTTTCTTTGTGCACTTGGGAATTATGTCTTAAAAAAAGTTGAGCTAACAGCATAATCACAGGCGCTCAATGCAAAATTTGCTGCGTTAATGTACCACAGAAGCAGCATGACTACAAATGAAGGGCAAAACCAAAATGCTAATGCTAACACCCTAGGTCTAAGTAAATGACTCACCTTTAGCAGAATTACAGAAGGTCAACTCAAAACGTGTGAATTACTCGAAATCCTCCAGCTAAGGTAGTCCTGAACATGGGTCAAATGCAGAGGACAAATTTCCCTATGGGGACAGTGAAGTGTACCTTACCCTTAACCTCTGACTACATTCTGCACTCCTGGCTCACAGTGGTTAGCATGTGCACCCACTTCACAAAAACAAGGTCCCAGGTTCAATTCCCTGGCCTGGATGTTCTCCCTGTGTCTGTGTAGGCTGCTCTGGCTGCTCTGGTTTCTCCTGACACTAAAAAGTGTCCCCTCTGGGCCCAGGACTCCCCTGTAAATGAGATTCTGAATCTCACTGGGACTTGGCTGGAGTCCTGGTTAACAGATTAAAGGTCCTATATTACGCAAAATTGACTCTTGTGAGCTTTTAGCCATGTTATAATGCTGTTACCTGCTCAAAAGCATACATGCAGTTGCGTTTTGTTTCATTCACACATGTCTGAGTGATCCTGCATTGTTAGGTTGTGTACATCTCCAAAGCTCAAAATGCTCTGTTCCATCTTGTGATGTCATGAAGCGGTAGTTTTCAAGTTAACAGCTCCTTTTACCTTTAGTTCAGTAGAGATGGCAATTCAAAAGTTAACAGCTCCTTTTACCTTTAGTTCAGTAGAGATTAGCAATTCCAGAGCTGAAATTATCCAAATGGTTCTACTGAAGGTGTATGGAGTTTAAAAACACAGCGGAGATACATCACAAGGTGGAACAGAGTGTTTCCGTTTGAGAGAAAAATTCAGCCTAAATATGCAGGGTTTGTGTGTTAAAGGTGTCAGTGAAACAAAACACAACTCCAGGTCTGTTTTTGATGAGGACACATTATAACATAGCTCAGACAATAGTGTAATATAGGCCCTTTAAATCCTTCCTCTGTGACCACCATTCACACTAAAGTTCATTCAGAAAAGAAAGTAAATGAAGCGTCTTGGCCAAGGTCATAATCACAACGCTCTGAGGTTAGCACGATTCCACAGACATAGCATAGAAATGATGAGGCTAGAATATGAGTTTAAACTTGTTCCTTTACAGCTCTCATCTGCTCAAACCCTTCAGTAGATTTAGCAGCTCGAGCAGTTGTACCATAAAAAGTGAAAGCACTAAATGAATGTTTACCTTGTTATTGCAGGCAATGCAAATGAGTAAATGTCACCAAGCATATGCTCTACGCAAATAGCTGAATAGGCAGACAATCTTTTCTCCACTTCTCATTTGAAGTGGGACCATTTGCTCACCTATCAGCAGCACCGTGACCTCAGACTGAGAGCTTGACGTGGAGTGGTTTAGGCCGCAAACTTCTTCGCCGGTTCAAGGATGGGCTTTTCTGCTCCATAGAGTCTTAAGTGAGTGAGTGAGACTTTACTTTGGACTGTCAATTGGAGAGGCTGATAGTGACTGATTCCGTACTTTGTCATAATTTAGCTGCACTGTCTGACTTTGCCTCAGACGGTAAAATGTCTTGCCAACACCCTTTCTATTGTTTCAACAAATACATTTTAAACAGCTAAAATCTGCACAAAACTCCCATATGTCTCCAAAACTCCAACAATGTGCCTTGAATTTATGTGAACAGGTGCCAATATTAAGATAAAGGATATATGCATTTACCCACCTAAGCTTCATATCTATACTCATATTTCTCCCCTATTATTTCACGTCTCATCTCCACTATTCTGTCAAGTAAAACCATTAGGACCTAAATATATCTTTAGAGCAGAACTTACGAGTTGCTGTACGGTTAAACATCCGTCACCGGTAACTACACAGGAGCAGCTCCAGTGACTGCAGATGATGCGTACAGATAGGACTCATTTGCCAGTGGTCTTCTGATGAATGCATAAGCGACTTTGGGGGGAAAAACACACTAATTTCTCCATTACGTTAAAGCCGAACGAGCTGCTTTTAATACGGTTCATTTGGATATATGAACTCCGGCATCGATTTGTCAAACTGAGATCTTTACTTATTTTTGTACCCAACAAACTTTGCCCACACCCGGAGGCGGATTGCTCAGGTCACTGCGCAAGTACGTGACCTACAAGGAGCACCAAGCTACAATGAAGTGAAGCCATATTGCATATTGATTGATAAATGCTTTTTCCCCCCGTGCACCATCGGCTATCTGTCAGACCGGTGCACATCACAACAGCGGTTATAACCTTTTTATTATTGCAAGGCGGTTTTTGATTCCGTTTTACGCCCTGGTGCGTTACTAAAGCCTGATAAACTAAAATTTTCTCTTAATTCGCTTTCAGGATAAGCTAATCACGCAGTATTCACTTGGAACACAGCCTTTTCAAGTGTGTTCAAAGTTCCTCTTTAATGTTATGTAAAAGGTGTCTGTTCCGTTGCGTCCTGGCTTTTCTAACAGCTGTGAAAGAGTAAAAAGCACATATTTATGCCCATGCAAATAAGTAGCGCTCTTAGCTGTTTTCCCTCTGCATAGGAACAGAAGAAATGACTCACCCGGCTATTAGTTTTCGCGGATAGCTCTTCCATTGGCAGCAGTTTGTGGACAACTATTTATTTTTCCCTTGCACAGACCGGCCTTCAGATGCCGATTATGTAATTTGTAACAATCCCTATCCTCTTGTCTCTTTTGCCTATTGCATGGTGGACTCATTAGAAGCAACCTTAATAACAAGCGGCGGGAAACCATAATGGGGCCACGGTCGTATGAAAAGATTTTTTTGGGAGTACGAGGTTTCGCGGTTACTCGGGAGCAGAGAGGGAAATGTTGATGAAAAGAGATGTTGAAGCAGGCCCGAACATTTGAAGTTGTTGATTAAAATCCTCAGCCCTCTCAGCGGACATGCTCCCCTGATTGAGGCATGTATTTAATTGATTATATCGTGCATAATTTACAGATGGAATTTCAAAGATTTGCTCTGATATGGACTTCCTGTGCGCTCCTCTCTGACAACACGATTTGAAATAGAATGGCGGTTATCAAACTGAGGTGCGGGTCCCTCTGGTGGCACACGAGCTCTTTCTGGTCACGCTTCAGCTAAGTTACGTAAGGTTTAAAACATATCCAGCTTGTAATTTGTCATGTTGTTGCTTGGAGGCTCTGATCTGAGTTCATTAAAATTAAGTGGCCTGTTGTAAGGATACATATCTTTTATGATCTAAATAGTTTCGACATTGGTTCCTTTCAGCACTTCTATTCCAGGTAACATTAAAATCGTCTGAATCATACCTCGCAGTAATAATTATTCTTACTTACATTTTATAAATACTAGAGATTGGAGTGGCTTTACAATTTTCTTTCACATTCATTCCTTGGTTCATATTACATTTGCTGGAAGGCTACAGCTACAGCCGTCCGGGGCAGACTGACATTAACATGGCTGCCTTTCTGTGCATTTGGCTTTCATCCCATAGTCACAAAACACGTCTGTATCTGTATATGTTGTATCACTTGTAATGCCTGATGGGAAACTCGATGATACACCAAAGCCTAGACACATGTATTGTTGCGCTGTAAATTCTGCTTTTGGAAACACATATTTTCTGAGACGGCGTTGCCATTCAAGATAATCTAAAATGTCTCACTCTTATGAATAGAAAAATCATTTGGCTGCTTTTTTGCCAAATTGTATGTTTTTAAGCCCATCTCCTGAATAAGTTACGCCATCGGCCTACATATTCAGGACTAAATTTAATACTACAGTCATTTGCCGTAATGCACCGTGAATGGAATCATGGCTTTCCAGCGTCTGAGAGGAGTCGATGAAGATGCTCTATTTCACACTGTGTAAATTTACCGCCATTGTACTTACTGCTAAATGAGCTGCATTCATAGATATGCTCAGAAGCCTTTACTCAAATGACAGATGCGTTGAGGGGGGAAGCCTAATGCCTGTTTTGTACCAGGATGTAAATTATTTAGAAGAAGTGGAGCAGGTGTGTGACAGGACCCAGCGTGATTTTGTCGGAATAATGGTTTGTGCTTTATTTTTCTCTCAGGTACAAGAGTGCTCACTCCTCTCTCATTTGCATTCACGGGGCTGAAGACACAGAAGCTGCAGTCTTCAAAGCCAGTCTCCCAGGTAAAAAAGAGCAGAAGTGGGATTTTCACATCATCACTGACTCTTCATCAGGTAGATTCACACAGGGCAAAGAGTTGGACGTGTTTACAAATGCGAGCCACTGTTGCTAATAGCTGCAGGGAAACATTGCAGAAATTCAGCCTCAAATGCTTTAGAATTTCTCAATTATTTCACCTTGATTTGATGTGATTTTTTGCTGTCTCGTTGATTGGAATAGTGGAAATATACTTAACTATGAAAAGTTATTAAACACATTTATTTTATTTTACTTACGTAGTAGTCAGACACTTCACCCACTTTGACACTGAGTATGTCCTGGGAGGAAACGACTTATGCAGGCAATTGCAAAAAAGGGACTATAAGACTAATGCCTGTTGGTTTTAATTATTAAGGTGTGTGTAAACTGTATCTGCTCTTTGATTACCTAAAATTAGCTCCATAATACTGTGACAATGCTACTATGTATTGAGACTGCTAATACTACTACTGCTACTACTACTACTACTACTACTACTACTACTACTACTACCTGTACTACCTTAAACCTGGTTTGAGGCCTCAGTTCTTTACATTGTGCTTTTATTGGGGCACAAAAACTTATACAACTTATACATGTATACATTATTATATTATATATTATGAAATGGCTGCTACATCAAAAGAAAGCAAAAGTCAAATCTTTCCATATTAATAAAAGTTTATTTTATTAGAAAAATGTGCAATTCATGTCATACAACTCAAATAAATATTCTGCACAAAATAAACATTATATACAGTAATGTACACTGTAACTGTGCCCCTGGTTTACGTTCTAATAATGACTCTGTCCATCTCTATATACAGGCTTCTATGGGTCACACTATTCAAAACATAGTGGCCACCTCGTAGGCAGAAGCAACAGTTACTATGTTTGGTCCTTGCTTGTGCAGGGCGGAGTTCCCCATGGTGTGCTGCTGGCGATGCAGCTGAGAGAAGTAAGAAGGCAGAGTCCCCGTGCGCGTAAAGGTGTGCACGTTGCTCCGGGATTTGGCTCGATTGGTGCCATAGCCGGCTGTGGGATAGCCCTGGGGATGGCACAAGACAGGAGCCGGAGGGAAGCCCATTGTAGTGTATGAGCTGTCTCTGCCTGTTCTGATGCACTGCGGAGGGAGTGCGCCGCAGTACATCTGGCCCTCTCCACACAGGCTGCTGGCACCACTGGATATACCTGGAAACAATAGGAAAGAGGGGTTAAGTTATAGCTGAAATTTGAGGTTTGGTTTCATAAAATCTTTTGCACGTGGAGACACTATGCTTTGTGCAGGGGTTATCAGTTAATTAACAGTATTTTGTTTGTTTTTCCTGTTTACTAACTTATGTAAATATATATTTTACAATGCCTAGTCATTTAAAGCGTATTCCAGCTCGAAACAGGCACAGCATTGATACTACAGTGTATTGAATGTGTCTGTGACCCACTTTTGCTTGACCCACTAGACTAGGGAGCCATCGCACTCCAGGATAGCAGCATGTACCGCGGTTAATTGAAATGGGGATACAAATTCCCACTTTCAGTTTTGGTGGGTAGTGTAACTAGCGTCATACAGTATACGTCACTGAAAATGAGTATGTTTTTTCTTGTGGTTATTGTATGTACATTGTAAAAGTTTGTGCTTTTATGTCTTGACTTACTTTTCATTCTGGGGTGGAAGGTGCTAAAGCTTCTCCTGCCATCACTGCCACTGATATCTGAGTCACTATCGTTGAAGTCGCTGTCTCCTTTGCCACTGTCCTTCATGCTCTGCTGGTCAGTGTGTCCGATGCCACTGCGAGACAATCAACACATATTGTATGAGCCACCTCTGTTCCGCATTAGCTTGATTA